>CAKAOI010051631.1:0-23272 GCA_916701655.1 Sebastiscus albofasciatus
ACCATCCTCTGAGAAGAACGCCAGCATCAGTCGTTTCAGCAAGTGCCCCCTCATCAAATCTGTGTTTGTTCGAGTGACAAAGCCCTCTAGTGGCCGTGAACGTTACGACGAGAGCGAAGGAGGAAGTTAGGTGGCGTTATTATCGAGTGACAAAGCCAACAAAACGTCCAACTTTAAAGAGGACCTATTGTGCTTGCGTACTTTTGCTCTTTCCTTTAGTGTGTTATATAGTTTTTTGTGCATGTAAAAGGTCTGCAAAGTTACAAAGCGCACGTCCTCCGTGAAGAGGACGTGCTCTGATGATCTTATTTTATCTCATCTCACGATTTATCTGTGAGAAAAGTGACATAGATAGAGACAAAGATAAATTCCTGGTGAAACCAATGCACACCTACTTTAAAGCAAGCCTTTGCAACTTTCATTCAACCAAATGAAAACTAGAATTTCCAGGCAATCAAACACACTCACCCTCGATACATTCGGAGGATGCTTTGATATTGATTTTCAGTGAATAATCCCAGAATTCCGACTCTACTTTAACCCTGACCCCAACCTCACTCCTAACATGACTCTATTTCTAACTCTACACCATGAAATTAACCCAATAGTGTCACAAAATAGTCCAGTATCAGTAACAGTACTTTGGCCTGTCCAGATGATATATAACACAACATTGGCAATGCAAAAAAGAGGTATGGATGCATCTTTAATCTCAAAAGAGTTGAAGTCCACACTCGTGGGACTATTTCTCTCAAGTTTGAATGAATCATTTAGAAGAAGAGACTCTGCAAACATTTTGGCCTGAGGCAATCACCGGTATCATTACGAAGGCACCTGTTTATGTAGGTAAGAGGCTCTTTACCCAAATTGTCAAAGGACCATGGAGTATTAACACACCCATAATTATACTCATTAAGAAATGTGTTGCTTCCTCTACAAATCCTTCACTGGTGACCAAACCTCCCTCATATAAGAAGTTAGACTTTTTTTTATTATGACTTTGGTCTTATTTTTGTAGTTTTGACTTTCATTCCTATCGGCTATGGTAACACCGGTTTTACTGTCTTCTGGCCCATTTCACTTATTTTTAACAATGTTTGAGATCTCAGCAAAGAACTTGGTAGGTACATTGTTTTTATTTAAGCAGCAGTAGGTAGAAATGGAGCAAATATGATTAAAAAAGTTAGTTTTAGAAAACGGTCACTATATCCTGACAGTAGTACATGAGACCGGTAATCTGAAAAAAATCATGTGCCTCTGTGTCCTCCGGTGTCCTCCGGTGTCCTCCGGTGCTCCTAATGGCATCTGCAAGATTTCACAAACCAGAGGAAAACAACCAATCAGAGCAGAGCTGGAGTCTGCCGTCCAGCTGATGATGATGAGAGCCGGCTGTCAATCACTCGCAAACTCTGATCAAACGGTCAAACTAGGCAGCGCTGATCAGATATGAATCAATATTCTGTTACTGTAATGCCTGTTTATCTCCTTAAATGTAAAATGAGAAAGTTTGTGACCCGGCAGCCATGTTTGAGATCTGCTGAGGAAATACCAAGCACCGCCCACCAGCCAGAGCACAGCCAATAGGAACGCTCTCTCTCTGAAATGACCTGTGATTGGCCAAAGTCTCCCGTCATGGGCTAGATGTTTTAAAGCCTGGAAACAGAGCTATCAGGAGGTGCAGAAGGTTAATTACAATATGATGAAAGGTTATTATGGAATTTTTGCCCAATGATGCCAAAAACCTGTTGCCTACTGAAGCTTTAAGGCAGACGGCAAATCTAAATTAAGTTAGGCCAAGAGGTTTCCAGATCAAGTTTCAAGTACTAATTTTCCTGAAACAGCGGCAGTTGTGGCAACAATTAGTGGATAATGGTAAATACTAAAATGTGGTATAACAATAGCATAAATAGGAAAATAAATAAATAGGAAATATCTATTTAAAGCATTCTAAAATTAGCCACCATAAGCTACAGGTCATACCCGACCAAGAATGGATATGGCACCTAAATTGAGTAACATTGTGAAGAGGACCCACTCCCTACATAGATACAAAAGGCTCATTCAAGGCTAATGAAAATACAATGATTCTCAGTTTCATGTGATTATACATTAATGAAAACATAGTGGTGAATATTATATTCCATGTCTGCTAATAGATCTCCTGAATTGCTACACACTGGACCTTTAACTTTTCATTCAACTCACGTCTCCAGCTCTGGTTTTGGCGTCTGACCCGGTTTGTCATCCTTAAAACCTAAAAGTACAGAATCTCTGCAATCCCACGGCCCCATCGTACCCCGTCTTCTTCCCACGACCCACATCCAGTCTGTGTACGAGCCGTGCATCATCACGCACCGCATCTATTGTCTCTCATCCAACAATGCAAGGGGTTAATAACATGGCTAAGACTAGAGAGACATGTAGCTAAAACAACAATAACAATAAAAACAACAACAACAACAACTCACAAAGCCCTCCCTCCAAAAAGAAAGAAAGAAAAAAAGACTGTGACAATGATGCCATCCAGGGAGCACAAGTCCTCCATTGTTGAGGGCTGACACGCCGTATTGTGCCTGGCAGACTACATTGCCTCATAGCAGCTGGGATGTGCTGGCAGGGGAAACAGGCCTGACTGTCATCAGCTGGGGGAGATACAGTGTGATGCAAGCAGCATTACATCACATATGATCCTCCAAGCGATCGCTTCTACACCGCTCAGCACTGTGTGGTGACCTGTGACTGGCTGTAAGAGATTCTATGGGTTCAAATGAGGACTGGAAATACAAACCACCCTCAAAACTTTATTGATCATATATTCTGAGACATAATTTATAGTAGTTTTTTATACCTTAAAATGCACTTTTAATTCAGATTAAGGTTCATAAATTAGTCACTTTTAGGTGACTAAATCAATCTTATAATCCCGAGTCTGCTTTTACATTAATTATTAAGAGTTCTCCAACACATTTTACAAATTAAGGACAATCTGAGGGATTTCAATCCAGAGATTAAAGCTTCAGTAGGCAGAATGTATTTGGCATCGCTGGGCAAAAAATCCACAATAACCTTTCAGCATATTGTAATTCAAGTGTTCTGAGAGATAACTAGACTTCTGCTCCTCCTCATGGCTCTATTTTCAGGCTTTAGAAAATCTAGCCCGTGACCGAGACTTTGACCAATCACAGGTCATTTCAGAGAGAGAGAGCGTTCCTATTGGCTGTTCATTCAACCAAGGTAGCTGTCAATCACTCACAAGAACTGTCTAGTTGACCGAACGGTCAAACTAGACAGTGCTGATCAAATATGAATTAATATTCTGTTGCTGTAATGCCTATTTCTCGCATAAAATGTTTGCAGAAACATCTTATAGTGTACTGTTTAGTGTACCGGTGGACGGTGCTTGGTATTGATCTCAACTGATCTCAACATGGCGGCCTTGTTAAAAGCTTTTCAATTTTACAGCTAAACAAGTCGTTTTGTTGCCTAAACCTAAGGAAACTGTTTCCTGTGAAGACGGAACGTTATTTTGAGAAGACTGCATGCATGTAGCGAACGGAAAATGATGTGCTGCTGGTCATTCGCAGTAGAGTCTGATTGCAGCCGCGGGGTAGATCATTGGTTCATGCAGAACAGGAACGCCCAGTAGCTACTGACCTTTTTTTTTTTGCCGAGTAACTTTATTGTCCCGTTCATTTCAATCAAATCAGTGGGTTCTAGTAAGTACGATTTAACTCACTTTTTGACAAATTCTTAATTCAATTTACCATTACGTGCCTTTAATGAAACAAGTGGGGCAAACTGTAGCTTATTAATTGCTTAGCGTAACATTAACATCGGTAATATGTGCCAATTCGATCTTAACAAAGCTAGCTTATAGGAAGCAGTCCATTGATGCTAATACATAGCACAGTTTTAAAAGGAAGGAGCTGCCTCGGATACTGGAGACAAGTCTCGGAGTATGGCTGCCCTTTTTGATGTAGGTGAGGTGGCTATACAGAAATTCACAATGTCCAAATATGTGTGCTTGAACTGCCACAATGAACCTCCACATGTCCTCTCAAAGCCTACACAAGATAACTATTGACCGAGTCATAACATATGAATAAAGCTCATCTTGGTTTACTGTTGTCTGCTGTCTTTTTTTTGTGTCTTTACGACGACGTACGTACGGGAATAACAGCCAGAACCAGCTGTGCATTGAGAAGGTAGAGAAGACGAAAAAGTGGGCGAAAAAAAAAACTTAATTTGTCAAACAACATACACAAGCCAACCCAATGGTCACATTTCAGTGTACTAGTGTATTAACTCATTTGTTTATTTCATTTATTATTATTATTATTACTTTCTTTTCTTTGTGTTAATATTATTATTTTTTTAATGTTTTTTATTATATTCTTTCTTTTTATTATTATTATTTCTATTTTTTTCTTTTCTTGATTTTATTTCAATTTTGAATGCTGAAGTTGTTTTCTCTCTAGTGTACTTATTGTGTTCGTCTCTAAGCTCAACTACTTAAAAAACTGGTTTATAAACTATTGTAATTACGAACTGTAAATTGCATATATGAAAACAACCTCGAAAAAAAGGGACAAAAATTAAAGTATGAAAAAAGAATTTAATTTCTGCAAGTCAAGATGCAATTAAAATCATGTCTCCCCATTATCTGTATACACAAACAAATTTAGCTACAGGGCTGTTCTGTCAGTTTTGAACTGATAAAAATGTTGACCTAACTGCACTTACAACACACACACATACACACACACACACACACACACACACACACAAACACACACGCAAACATGCACAGATGCACACAGACAAACAGACACACACACTCTTCTCAGTCGGGTCCTAATTGCCTATAAATGTCAGTGGGAGTCAGGGTGCGATTGTCTTCTGGTAAATTAACTGGTGGGACTGGCACCTCCTCATTAGACAAGAGATACACGACACAGTGAGAACACAACACACTGGTCAACACTCCGTTTGCAGCTACTGGCTACGACCCTGAACTCCCCTGAGATTGTTTTTTATCAAAGACGGAAAGAGGTGGTGTGTGTGTGTTTGTGGCTGAATGCAAGTCCGTGTGCATATGTCTGTATGTGCGTGTACATTTTGTATTCACGCGTCCGTGCTTGTGTGTGTGCATCTGAGTCCTCCTGAGGGAAATTAGTCGTCTCTACCCCCGCTCCGTCTCCAGGTCCGTCTCTGATGTTTTCTCTCTCTGCCAGGACACTCCCACTCCCATCGGGCCACGCTGCGGCTAATTGCTAAATACACTGGCTGTTGTTTCAGATGTTGGCAACAGTCTCTGCAGAAATGACTGCCGTTCCGGCTAATTGGGAAACAATATCCAGACATGGGTCTCTATAGTTTTATGCCGTCTTCTACAGAACAAGTGCTGATCTGTCATTTCTGAGTTGAGGTGATCACATGAGCCTTACTTTGTCTTAGCTATTGAGGCTCGAGGTTATGCTTTTCATTCATTTGTTTGACTGTGTCCTAACACTAACTAAGTGGTTGTGTTGCCTAACTTCCTGTGAAAACGAAAGTTTATTTTGAAAGGAGTGTGTATTGACACACCATCCCTGGTCCGTCCAAAAGTGACGCAAGAGGGGTACCCTTTGTGTCAGTCTCCGATGCCAGGGCACTGACTAAGCGGCGGTATGTGACGAGTTGGGAGTGAGATGCTCTCCACATACTGTAGTTTATGTTCATATGGCTTATGAGGCTCGGTGCAAACACGCTGGCACTGTGGCGTTACAAATCGCCATTATGAACCTCCCAGAGAACTTGATATGGAGAGGGCAGAAAAGAGTACCGGCAGCTTGTGAGAAGTGCCTGTAAGCAAGAAAAAGTCACGGTCCGCCAGGGATTACAATGTAGAAGTGGCGGTACTGTGTACCAGTGAGTACCGGCCCACTTTGAACACTGATTTGTTGCATAACTTCTTACGTAGCCTACCTAATTTGAAATAACTCAACGATGACGCAACTTTTGGTTTCACACGGGACAAGAACACCAACCTCCTGGGTGAAAGACATGTGTTTGACCCATCCATCCGCCATGACCTCCTCCCACACGGACTTTGATCAAAACGTATTTTTGTTGAAACCTGTGAATTTATGTTTCCATCATGAAAAAAGATCCTAGATGACTTTCCATTGGCGTGTTTCCATGGTGCCAGCACGTCATTTTAATCCATTTATCATGTATTCCTGGAGATTAGGCTGGCTCTACCAGTAGTGCAGAAGGCTACGGACTAAGTTGTTTCCATCTCATCCACCAAACATTATTCATATCAGTGACTGAATGGATCTGTAGCTTTTCTCCTTGACCAGCATCACAGTGTGAGAGCTCACACAGAGCACAGCGCCACTCTTCACAGCGCTGGGTGAACTTTGGTCAGTTGTTTCCCTCTCTAAAGGTGTAAAAGAAGAGCTGTTGGGAGATTTATTCATTCCTCAGCAGCAGCGAGCGTCTGCAGCTGAGTGTCTGCAGCCCTGGAGAGAGAGAGAGAGAGAGAGAGAGAGAGAGAGAGAGAAAGAGAGAAAGAGAGAGAGAGAGAGACAGAGAGAGAGAGAGAGAGAGAGACATTTTTTTTGTAATTTATTCCATTTGTGAAGAGTCTTGAATTTCTAAATAGTTTTACCAATGTCAGACGGAGCATTTGGACTATCTAAAGTTAAAAAAAATCAAAAAACAATTGTGTGTCCTGGAATCATATTTGCTCTGGCTTTTTTTTTTTTTTTAATTATTATTATTTTTTACCTAATCAGTGTAAAGTGTGTTTTCTGTCATTTCTGTGTAAAAACAAACAAGCCTTGAAACAGTTGCTGCTCCTTGAAACGTCTGAGTGTGAGAATAGAAGGTTGTCAGGCCCGGCAGCGTACGGGCCATCTGTTAGACAGTGAATGTGTCTCTGCTTCCTTCGCTGTGACAGCACTCACTGTGATTTACACTGTTACCGCCAACAGTCTCTCATACTGAAAACAGGGACGTCTCTGTATACAGTATGCTGATGGTACACAGATTATAGTGCTCAGCCTGTCGCTCATAGTCCAAGAAAGACGGAAAGAAAAGAAAGAAAGAAAAGAAAAGAAAGAAAGAAAGAAAGAAGTGACACCATTCAGGCCGTCACATGAGTGTCTCCTCTGTGGGTTTGGATGCAGGTGTGTGTTTCGTCTCCCAGGCTGTGTTGTCTTAGTCTTTGTGTGACGCAGTGAATAAGGACAAAACACACACGTGCACACACACACTCACACACACACACAAAACCAGGCTCTGTTCACTAGTCAAAACCAGCATGAAGACAGTTTCTGTGTGTGTCCCACAGAGGTAGAATTTGAATTTATTATACATCAGTTCAGTAGACGTCTACGGAAGCCTCATGGTGTAAAGATTAGATGTTTTTTTTCCTCATACGTTTGACTGCTTATGTCGTGAATTTGAATAAAATATTTTTGCATATTTCCACTGATATAAATACAACCCATGCTAAAGAGATGAAACCATAGGTGCATAAAGAGAACTGAATACAGAATTTGTCTATTAGTGCATTTTACAACTTTTAATGATTTAATAATGATTTAAATAAGGGCTATCTAGGGAAGTCGATTCACCTCAAAAAAATGATCTGCTGATTTACAGACGTCTATTCCCAATGTAAGTCTATGGGAAAAAGTCTTTTTCGGCCTAATGGCATCATGTGACGGATACGGAAGTTGTAGTACCGCCGTTTGGCCACTATGCCATGATAAGAGCTGTTTGAATTCTCTAAATGCTGAGGAAAGGAGCTTCAATGCTTCCTTTATTATCTCCTTCAGCATAGGATACACTGGACCGTCCTTTACCAAAGGAAAGGAGAGAATAACATCCAACAATTCCTTGCGACCGCAGCATTTAAAGCGACGCACCATTCGGCTGTTCGTGATAACAAACGATATGCTTATCTTGCATATTATTTTCATACGCTCATACACTAATTGGGATTCATGTTAAATATGAGTGGACAGTGACAACCATTTAGTTTCACTTTATTTTTATTTAATTATTTATTTTGAACATGTAACAAATACCTCAGTAAAACACAAATAAAATGAACAGTAAACAACATAAATAAATATTTCATATCCAAAAAGGAGTAGGAAGAAGTATATGATCCTACCCCTTCTCCATAACTCCAACAATTAACTCCATATTTATCATATATTCCTTTGTTTATTTCAGTTCCAGCCTTGGTAATGAAGTGATGTTTTTCACTGGTTTTCCACGTTAGGTCAGATGATCCTTTATTATATGTTGTTAAAGTGTTCCAGCAGCAGGAGGACCTGGGGTATCTCTCTTTCACACCCCGCAGGTGAAGGAGTCTGTCATTGAAAGAGCTATTTAAGAATGCATGGGGGGAGCAGCACCTTTTGTAGTCCATCTTCAGAACATTGTAGTTTCACCACGGCAGACTCACGTCACTAACATCCATGGTCGTCTTTTCCTAAGTCCTTCTGAATTCTCCTTCTCATCTTTCCTCGACCTCATGACGTTTTCCATCGAGGTCAAGGAAAATGATACCAGTATCTTCACTCTAGCTTTAAAACTGAGCCCGCTACCACCTAAAAATCGCAAGTTGCGTTAATGCGTTAAAGAAATTAGTGGCGTTAAAACAAATTTGCGTTAAAGCGTTATCGCCTTAACTTTCACAGCCTTATTAAGAATGTTTAAAAAGTGCTCATAGAAAGTAGAAAGAAGGACACACACAATGTGTTGCCTCAGACACAGAAGGAGGATGTGTCTGAAGGCTACAGACTTTCTTTCTTTATTCTTTCTCTGTTTCTGTGTCTCTCACACACACACGCACACACACACACACACACACACACACACACACACACACACACACACACAGAGGCATCTCTCTTCTGCAGCAGCCTTTCAATACTCAACTGTCACTGAGACTGTATGGGGACCTGATCTTATTCTGCTGGTACACACACGCGTGCACAAACACACGCACCCTTTGTCTCTACTCCATATATAGTCTCTTTAGATTTAAAGCCCTGTGTGTGTGCGTGTGTGTGTGTGTGTGTGTGTGTGTGTGTGTGTGTGTGTTTATGTGTGTCAGTAGGAGAGCCCAGGGATGCCCCCTGACCGCGCTTTCAGTTGAACTTCGCCATGTCATTGTTCAAATCATTAATCCTCTTCGTCCGTTTGGCTAGTCTTATGGTCTTCCAGGTTTTCTTTTCTCTATAATATTTCAAGGAATTGTGAAAATGTGACCAAAACGACGTCTCCGTATGGCTTGTTTCGTCCGAAAACAGTCCAAAACCTAAAGACATCCAAATTACATACATAAAACAGAACGTTTGAGAACCTGAATCAATCAAATACTTGACATGTTGTCTTGAAAAATGAGCCATAATGACGACCTGACCATCAAAATGTAGTTGATTAATTTTGCCCATTGACTTAACGTTGACTTAAGTGAAAAACATTAGCCTTACAATGCTAATTATAATTCATTTAGACTCATTGAAATATATGAAACGGATCTGACAAAGTTTTTAACATGTAAATCACTCGGTAGGATGGACATTTCTGCGCTGTGTGAGTTCGCACATGTATGACAGTGGGGTGGCTGTGTGTTTTGGGGGGTGGTAGCAGTGTGTGTGTGTGCGTGTGTGTAGCACAATGTTTGTACTGTGGGGGTATGCAGACAGATGGCCGGGACACTTGTACGTCTGTGGTTGAACAGTCCCACCATTGTCTGCGTCACAGAGAGAGTGGATTGTTGTGGCGGCCCGTCACACTGTAGTGTCTGTAAATCTCACATGTTCTCTGAGCACCAAACCTCAGTCTGACTCCCACACTGATGCTGCTTCCTCCTGAACGACCATGTCACCTGATAAAAGATGTGGCATCTCGATAGATAATTCATCTCCAAAACCGACCTTTATTCTAAATTTAAGACCCCATTTTTAAACCCAACCCTTTTTTTAACTTTAGGTTATTACTAGGACTGTCAATCGATTAAAATATTTAATCGCGATGATTGTCCATAGTTAATTGTGATTAATCTCAATCGTGGAAGAATATGATAGACTGTTTTGTAAAAGCTAAAAAAAACGGTCTCATAGAAAGAGTGGTGACTCATGGGGAAGCACGAAAGACACAAAGTCATTTTGACTTGGTGGTAAGCAACGGTAATAATTACAGTACGGGAATGCAACGTTTGGCGTCGGTGTTTAGTGTTTACTACTGTTGCCAGGCAGCTTACTTTCCTCTTTGGTACGACTCGTTGACTTATTGCTTATCCACAGATTATTTTGTTTGTACGCCCCCTGGTGTTTCGGAGCAACGAACAACGCGTTGGGCATAAACGCCTCTGTGCATGCTCGCGGTGCGGGCGCCATCCATGGAGGCCTGCACCACGGTGTCTCGCACGAGTACAAACAAAGCTTTTAAACCTCCAACCACCAACCTCCATCTCACCAGATCCATATCCCTCATCCAGCAACCTTTAAGGATGAGAAACTACTGGCCAAGAGAAGCCGGCGAAATGGGAAGTAACAGTGACACGTGACAGAACTAGTAGATAGTTACATGGCATTTTCCTGGAATTCCATAGGATACAATATAAAACAGTACCCACCTCAAAACCTTTAACATTATACTTTAACCTTCAGTAGGCAACACTCTTTTGGCATCATTGGGCAAAAATTCCATAATAACCTTTCAGCATATTGTAATTCAAGTGTTCTGAGAGAAAACTAGACTTCTGCTCCTCCTCATGGCTCTGTTTACAGGCTTCAGAGAGAGCGTTCCTATTGGCTGTGCTCTGGCTAGTGGGCGGTGCTTGGTATTTCCTCAACAGATCTCAACAAGGCTGCCGGGTCACAAACTTTCTGATTTTACAGCTAAACAGTACACTACAAGATGATTCTGAAAACATTTGAGGAGAGAAAAATGCATTACAGTAACAGAATACTGACTTTTATTTGATCAGCGCTGCCTAGTGGCTCACATAGATGGAAGCTGGACAGCAGACTCCAGATCGGCTCTGATTGGTTGTTTTCCTCCAGTCTGTGAAATCTTGCAGATGCCGTTAGGAGCACCTAACGTCTCATGTACTACTGTCAGGATATAATGACCGTTTTATAAAAATAACTTTTTTTAATCATATTTGCTACATTTCTACCCACTGCAGCTTTAAAGGTTAGAGCTCAGATTATTGCTCATTTTCAGGTTCATACTTGTACGTACATACGTATTTTGTGTTTCTACTAGAACAGCTTTGGTCCATGTGTACTTCCTGTCAGTAGATGTTATTCACATAGACTGAAACCAGGAATAAACTGGTACACATTTAGATTGTTTGCATTTAAAACTGTGTAATGGTCTAAATATTGTATATTTGTGACATCACAAGTGGACAAAAATCTTGACAGTTTGTTTCAAATGAAGAGTTTCTGAATACGGGCTGTGTGTATTTTCCTGTGGATAGAGTGTTTCCATACTTTCACAGTATTTATATACGACTTAAGCCTGCTTTATAATAAAACAAAAAAACGTGAAATCCTCACTTTTTATAATATGGGACCTTTAACATAAAATCCTAACATTTTTGGTCACTTGAAAATGTGCTATTCAGCGTTTGGTTGGACTTAGCTCCACCCTCTCGTGTCACTTCTGGTTCTGGAGGCTTCAACACGACAGTCCACAAACCAATGGGCGACGCCATGGTGACTACGTCCACTACAGTCTGCGGTTCCCACACAGACAAACACACACGTCATTTATGGTTCAGACAGAAATGTAAGAGTGAAAAACATTTCCAGTCCTCTGTATGTTTGTTTGCACTGAAAAAGAAACAGACATGTTGAAAGTGACACCTCATTCTAAAAGTGTACAGATGGGATCCAACACAAAAGAACTTTGAAGCAATTATCATAATCTCTCTCTCTCTCTTCCTCTCTCTCTCTCTCCCTTCGTTTCCCCTCATGATTAAACATGGGAGAGTTAAATCAGACGATTAGCATGCTGTCAGGGAGAAGTCTAACTGCTGTTGTGTTTCACAGTGTGAGAGACAAAGCTCTGGCCTGCACACCGACAAGCCTCCCCGGCCAGCTACAGTAAACTGGTAAACACACGTCTGTTTGGCTCAGCGGGGGATGACAAACACCCGCCGAGGAGGCAGGGATGAGAGGGCTGGAGGAACTGAGGAGAAAGCCCGTTTTTGACTCTTTGGCTTCTGTGTCTCTTGGCGCCTAATGTCCAGAAATCCGGGGCCAAACAAGTCATTCTGAAAGGTCCCGGCACGACTGCCAAACGCAGAATGGATTGGAGACAGAAGGAAGAGGGAGGAGGGGGGTAAAGGGCAGTTTATTTTAGAGAGGGAGATTGGACAGTGGACTCACCTTCACTTTATTTATTTTTTTATTTGTAAGGTTGGAGGGAGGGAGTGGGTGGACACAGGAGACAAAGCTCTGATGAAAGACCAAATTCTGCACTTCTTCTTCCAGCGGATGTTTTAGCAATTCATTGTTTTGCATAAAATGATTTGTGTTTCAGCAGAAAAACATTGATCAGAGTTACATGAGAAAGAGACAAGTTATAATTAGGGCTGTCAATCCATTCAAATATTTAATCACAATTAATGGCATGACTGTCCATAGTTAATTGTGATTAATCGCAAATAAATCGCACAATTTCTATCTGTTCAATATGTACGTTAAATTGAGATTTGTCAAGTATTTAATGCTCTTATCAACATGGGAGTGGACAAATATGCTGCTTTATGTAAATGTATGTATATATTTATGATTGGAAATCAATGAACAACACAAAACAATGACAGATATTGTCCAGAAACCCTCACAGGTACTGCATTTAGCATAAAGAAATATATACATAACATGGCAAACTGCAGCCCAACAGACAACAACAGCTGTCAGTGTGTCAGTGTGCTGACTTGACTATGACTTGCCCCCAAACTGCATGTGATTATCATAAAGTGGGCATGTCTGTAAAGGGGAGACTCGTGGGTAGAGCCCATTTTCATTCTCATATCTGGAGGTCAGATTTTAATGTAGGATTTTCTGTGGCCATGGTGTTCAAGTTTAGATCCCAAACTTTATCTCAAAATGTCTCTCCCTACAAGTGAAGTGTCGTGTATCACTGTGAACTCAGATTGCGTCTTGAACAATGCCGCTCCGCTTCCATTACATGAACTTTATCAGACACCGAAGAACTTTTTCTGGAACTTCATGATCCTATATGACATTCCCCACCTCCCAGAAAGCACAATGGACGCACAGAGTGTCTCCGACAGCTTCTACAGCATTCATGACATTACATTTATTTAACATTTTTTGATATTATTAATTTTTCTGGAACAGCAACTACTCTTTGGAGGAAACTTAATGCCGTCTGGATTATGTTTTCTATTAACACGATGGGGAAATGTTATTAATCAACAGCTGTCAAATTGCGGAAGGTTTATACTGAACGTATCAGCAAAATATTCTCTGACAACGTATTTCATTTGTTTTCCGCCCACATATCTTGCTATATGATATCTGCGTGTAGCAACTACAAAATTATTAAACTCGTTTATGGTTTTGTTTAGGCTCTCACAGTACTTGGTTAACCCATTTATGCCCCACTAGTAGTATTTAGTATGATAAGGAAAAATGCCACGACATTTGTTCTGATTGGTCAAAATGCTTAAAATCTGGTAAGGACATACTTTGGGCAAGTATCTAACAGGACAACTTTGAAAATGTTAGATCACATGAAGAATCACACTTTTATTAATAGTTAAAATCAAAAGTTTTGAAAAATGAGGGAAAAACACTTTGTTCATTAAATGTTTTTCATATGAAAACACAGCATATGTGTGCATATTTTTGATATTCAACTTGTTATGAGTTCATAGATACCAAATACTTGATTGTGCCCCTTATAGTTTCTGCAATACAACCATTTTCTTAACATATTATGTCTATGTTTTTTCTTAAAATATAATGTAGTCTACTGTATCACAAAAACATTAGTCCCATGTACCCAAAGACTAGATATGGGTTGATAAGAAAAACTCACATTTCAGCCAAAGGGTTTGACCAATTTTGAAAATTTCTTCACATTTGTACTGAGAACACTTCCAGTAAAGGAAAATTAAAAACTTCAGTTATGGGCACAAATGGGTTAAGGTTATAGATCACCGTCTTGGTACGATATAGAAAAAGATTGCAGTGCCTTGAAGACATAACCAAAACCATAAACTTTCACTAACCTTTGCTTTGCACTGCTTCCTGTAATTGGCATAATTAACCTAATCTTCATGGTTGGAAACGCAAACCATGAGACACTTTTAGTTACTGGTTGAAGTTGTGCTTCTATTTGGTTGAAAAGGGCCCAAAGTATTTCTAGCATCTCTGTATACCAACATACGTGTACTCCTAATTTCATACCCTCACTCAGTGACATTTGGAGGTCGTTGACGTGAGTTGATGTCTGTCCGCTGATAGACGTCTCCCTGAAGCTCTCATCGAGGCTGACCGGCCTGGCCGCGAGCCCTGCCGCGCCACGCGCTTTGCCGTGTGCCGTGTAACCATGCCGACAGGATTGGGCCGGGGTCCAGGAAGACAGTCGGCTTTGGGAAGCTGTCAGCAGCGGCTCCGTTTGACAGCATGCAAATGTATGCAAATGAAGAGGTCCAGCCATGACACCTGCACACAGGAGGAATGGACCATGCCCTTCCCAACAGAGGACTCAGGATGGTGGGTACACTGCCCAACACACACACACACACACACACACACACATTTATATACACAGAGACACACACACACACACACACACACACACACACACACACACACACCGTAGTCCTTCAGTACCCATTAGCTGCTGTCTTTACACTGAGTTTGTTATTTCTCACTCACATTCGGAATTATAGTCCAAAATATAATCCTTATACAAACAGCCCAAATCCAGCAGATCCTTTGAGGCGTATAACCATATTTTCTGTTACACTTTCCCCATACCTATCTGTTTTCTGAATGTCCTCTCTGTAAATGTAGGCTACATCATTTTTAAATGTTTCCAAAACATGTGTTTCCCCTTCACTTTAAACTGAAAAACAGAGCCTGTCATCACCAGAAAAGAAATGTCAGCAGTAGTTGTTTCTTTATATGTATTAAAATGAGATATGTTTGAGGAGCAAACGTAGGACAAGTTACTTTCTTATACCACTGCAAAAAAGTTCCTATTTCAGCCTGATCACACCAGAAAATGGCAATTTATTTGGGCATGTTCGTGAAAAAATAGGTGGCGCTAGAAGCTCTGTGATGACATCATGGCTACTTTGCAGGTCGTGCAGTTCCTACTGTTGGTTGTGGTTACCTTTGTTCATGAGAAGAAAACGGATCCAAGGGAAAAAAGTTCTGTTTGTGTTGCTTCTCATTCAGATGAGCAGGTTTATACAAAATCATACGTCACAGCTAATAAAATAGCTTTCCTCATTTTGGATTCTGTTCTCAGTTCTCCCTGAAAATCAGATCATCTTCATCATAGTGTGCAGTTGAATCTTGCCTCCTTGCATGAATCCAATAATAGAGATAGAGAGTTATAAATGCTATTCTGTCTGAGTCCTTAAGGAGAAGGTTGAAGCCGGTGGATGGCTGTTCAAAGTTTTAGATTTAGAAACTACAAAGACAATCTTTCCCTCATCTTAACCAAATAATCAGGGCCCGAGCACCAACAACATGGGGCAGCAAAGGCCCTATTTAAACTGAAGGAATTATATTATTCTTAAAATTAATTGCAGTTTTGAGGGTCTGAAGGTGCTCAGAAAGTTTGTACACTCATCAGACGCAATGGAAAATTTGATATTTTAAGGGTCTCGGGCTTGGGTGTGGAAAGATGTCTTGCCGGCGTCCCCTACAAATGTGGTTTCACATACATGTATGAAATTGGTCGGCAGATATAACATGTGGAGACGCACAAAAAAGCCTCTTGGAGGTATGCCCAAAACCCAACAGGAACTCAGCCTTTTTGAATTCAATGTACCATTTTGCCCATTCTTAGCATTTTACAGGCCGTGTACTTTAATCAACTCCTCCTAGAGGATTCATCTGATCAACTTCAAATATGTTTGCGACTTGGCTGAAACTCGACGATTGACGCACCAGAATATGGCCAAATATACAGTACTACCCCGATACTAGGCCGACACTGCCATCATTGGGGAGGCATTGAACAAGTGCACATTTTAAAGGGACTATTTGTAACTTTCAGAAATGCTTCTTAACAGCGACACCTGTGGCCATGAAATCAACGAAAGTCAGCGTCGGGCTCGTGCTTGCTCGCTCTAAATAGACCTGAACGAGCATCGCTCAAAACAGTGAGGCGACACACGTCAGCTAAAAGCACAATATCACTCTATATTTCAGCTGCTTGGCAGTAATGTTAGCTGACCAGACCAAGGTCTCCCCATGAATCAATGCTGATCCTAGTGTTGGCTTTTCCTGCCTCACCCTCCTGCACCCGCAGGGAGACACCGGCAACCGGAGCCTCTCCTCCGCTGCCTGCTTGCATTCACTGACACAGAAGTCCGCAGAGAGAAATGTGAACTGTGACACCGGCACCCAGTGTCTCCCTGCGGGCGCAGGAGGGAGACGGTAACGTTTCTCTCTGGAGGAGCTGCAGCATTTATTTCTGCACAAACGTCCACTGAACATTCACTAGATATTCTCAGAGCTAAACTAACTCTTCTGCAGTGTGGAGTGAGCGCACGTTCACGTCTAGAGGTGGAGCGAGTACGCGAGCAGGCAGAGGAGACGAGGCTCCCGGCATACGCGAGCGCGCATACGCGAGCGCGCATGTGTGCCGACCCGCTACATTTATACGCTTACAAAGTTACAAACAGTCCCTTTAACCTGTAAAGTCAGTCAGGACAGCGTTGTGTTGAACCAACACATTCTCATCCCAGCTCATCACAGACTGCTGCTTTGTAATGCCCCTTTGGCGTCACATCAGCTTTTGGCATCAAAACTACTTAGTTTGGTTTAGGAAAAAAAGGACATGGTTGGGCTTAAAATTACTACGATGCTGTGAACACGCGACACCAACAGCGGTCTTCTGGATGAAAGCGTTTTGTTTTGGTGTAGGGAAGTACCAATACTGATACCAGTATCGGTTCCGATACTGTGCTCATGTAGTCTTACTCGTGCTCGCAAAACGGCTCCGATAGAACGGCACCGATACCACATTACGGCAGCGTGACGTTGACCTCTCGTTTCAGGTCCTATCGCACGCGCTCACGTTCCACCTTAACTGTGCAAGGGAGATGGGCTGCTGGTGTGCCCGACCCCGCGGGGCCGGGATCCCACCTCAGACGCCACGTGCCGGCCCTCACTTTCATTGCGCCACGGGGTTTTGCTTGAACCCTCTGACTCGCGCATGCGTTAGACTTCTTGGTCCGTGTTTCAAGACGGGTCGGGTGGGTTGCCGACATCGCTGCAGACCCCTGGCGCACGACGCGGTTGGGGCGCACTGAGGACTGAGCCTTTCCAAGCCGACCTAGAGCCAGTCCTGGTGCACCCTCACACCCTCCAGCTGGCTGTTAACAAGGGTCTTTTGGCACATAGAAGTACTCGTATCGGTATACTCGGTATAAAATAAATGATAAAGGGTGCCTTATGTGGCGGTAGGCTATCAAACGCCAACGGCCTGTGAATAAGAACAGGCTGGTTGAACCAACAGACTGAACAGCTGATCGACAACATTACCATCCCATCCTAAAAACCTTTCACACATTGTTAACAAGCCCCCCAAACACGGTCTTAAATAGTATCTTATTCAATCTCTTTCTTTAATTGATTTGCTAGTTGTCGACTTACTGTGTCCACACTGTTCTGATGGACTGGAAACCGTGCTGATTAGAAAAACACCCTTCTGTAACGGAGTCGTATGATCGTTGAATATCACCGAGAAACTTCTGTTAAACTTCCGGCTAAAAGACAAACGCGCTGTTTATCAGTGTTCAAGTGAACGCATGCAGGTGAGTTTTTCCCCTCATTACTGACCTCCACGCAGCCAACAGCCAACACACGTTCTCCACCTTTTAACTCACGGCGAAGCTTTTTTTTCCAGGCTTCAAAGTAAAGTCCTTTTCGGTTTACTGTTCAGTGGGTCAGAATCGTGTACCCGTGTGATAAAAATGCACAACGCCGCTTGGCCTCTCCTCGTTCCTCTGAAGTGTTTTGACTCCTGCGTTGACCCTGCCGGCTGGTTTTGGCATTCCAGCAGGCTGGAGGAGAGGAGGAGTGAGCTGTGGCCCCCGGCAACCCCTGCACGCTCACGCACACACACACACACACATCACACACACACACACACACACACACACACACACACACACACACTGTCCTGACGCTGCACTTCTTACCCAGAGTTCCTCAGTGGAATTCCAGCGTCTTGGTCGTGTTTAAGTTTAGTCTGTTGAGAGGACTCGCGGCTCGTAAATAATACTCTCTTTATACTCGCTGTCCCTCTCTCTCTATTTTAGTTTCTAGGTCTCTCTCTTTGTTGTCCTCTCTCTCCCTCTCTCTCCCTCTCTCTCTCTCTCTCTCTCGCTCTCTCTCGCTCTCTCTTTCTCTCTCTCTCTCTCTCTCTCTCTCTCTCTGTCCCCCCCCCCCCTCGAGGTTTGCGGTTTCGTTGGAGCAGCCAGCTTTCTGCCTCTGTGGAAAATCCCCCCTCTTCGGTGGTTCGATCCTGCGGTCTGTAGGCTAAAAACGGGACAAACCATTTCACCCAGAGACACACAGCTGGGGGTGGGTGGGGTCACGCGGCCGAGGGCGGGGGTCACGGGGGTCAAACGTCTTCACAGAGTCGAACAAACAACTGAAAACGATGGAAATAGATTCACTCTGGGACGGATTGAAGAAGCTGAGACCTGAAAGACTTCTACACCAAACAGACTGAGAGAATCAGTCATTCTCTCCTCCATCACGACACGCTGCTGAGCTGCTCTTGAGCAAAGCACTAACGCTGAACTTCAAACCAGCTTTATTGACTAGACCGACCCTATCGACCCCATCAGGCCTGCAAACGGTGGGATGAAAAACGTTCTGAGAGCAGAGCTGAACTTCGCTTTGCGACGCGACGCTTTCAGCAACGTATCCTCAAACGGTTCATGTGATATCCTACGGAAAAGTTATTCCTCCTTTTCGTTTCCATTTGTTCTCCTACGAATGTCCAGCAACACGTGTCCATTTCCACCCGTCACATGCATACAGTCTTTTCAAAATAAACTTCCGTCTTCACAGGAAACAACTTCTTTAGATTTAGGCAATAAAACCACTTAGTTAGGTTTAGGAAAAGATGGTGGTTTGGCTTCAAATAACTCCTAAAGTAGCGTTACGTGAAAAATAAATCAACGTTGACTTCTGGTTACGGGACATGGACGCTGGTCTCCTGGTGAAAGTCCTGACCTGCTAGTGTTGCACAGTATACCGATACTAGAAAGGAATCGCGACAACCCCGCCGTTACAAACGGTACGATACCCCGTTCTATTAGTGCCGATACTTAAAGAACGACCGTGTTTTAATACGAGCCGTGAGTTGAGTCGATGTGCGACCGCTGGTCTCTCATCAACTTCTCAAAGAACTTCATCTTTGTGTGTTTTGTTTTGTTGCCTCTCGTCGTCTCCCGTGCTGCAGTACCACTCTCCGCCTGAACTGTTACTGATGCGCCAGCGGGGGCGCTGTTTTACAAAAACTAGAGACAATTGGGACATACTACTTTGTCATAACAAAGCGCCTTGAACTTTGACCCTCTTGCTCGTATATTCGTCTCAGTCTGTCAACTAGCTGTCGTCTGTCTCTGCTCTCCCTCGTAGGGCTCCACAATTAATTGAATATTAATCACAATCCCGATTTCCCACAATTAAATGAACATAACTGGCTGCAATATTGACGTTTAAAAAAACGCTTCACTTTTAGGGAGCTGTCATGCTGCTGCGAGCTCCAGGTGCCCATCAGACCGGCGCCCGTCTCCTTAACCGTCAGTATACACAGCGGAGCGTTCAGGCCCAGTCGGAACAACGCAGCTCAGCCGGTTCATCCAGCTGCGTGTGTAAAACATACAGGGGCGGTGCATGGGGGGGGCACTGCTGGAAGTCAAAGACGGCGTCTTTAAGTTGATGTTCTGCAGGAAAAACTGTGAGTTGATGTTGATCGTTCACTCTCAGTGTTTCTTCCTGACATGAAGGTCAACGTTACCAACGTTACCGTCATCACAAACACAACTACACAAGTTCTTCACCTCCACAGAGAGAAGATGTGAAATACCAGGATTATAGATGATAACAGATCAATAACACGTCTGTGAAATCACTTTATATCGGTCTCTCTCTCTCTCCCTCTCCCCCTCTCTCTCTCTCCCCCTTTCCCTCTCTCCCTCTCTCCTCCGATGGGAATGGCCACACGGTTGCCGTGGCAGCCAGTATAGACAAACAACAGTGATACCATGAATACCGCTAAATATTTACAACCAGGCTGAACTCACACACACACACAATGTCTCACACACACACACACACACACACACACACACAATGTCTCACACACACACACACACACACATACACACACACACAATGTCTCACAAACACACACATGCACACTTCCTCACGTTTTCTATGTCTCATACACACAAACACAAAGCCGTTGGTGGTTGTTTTGGTCCTTGGCGACGCCGCCATAGCAACCACTCAGATATTACATCATCTTCTGGAGTATGAAAAGACACACACACACACACACACACACACACACACACACACACACACACACACACACACACACAGTCTCTGTCTGTTTCAGTTAAATCAGTGTTGTGGGAATGATCTGAACGCACGCAGCCATCCCTCCCTCACGCCGCCGCCCCTCCCCTCACGCCGCCGCCCCTCCCCTCACGCCGCCGCCCCTCCCCTCACGCCGCCGCCCCTCCCCTCACGCCGCCGCCCCTCCCCTCCGCTCTGTGCTCCGGCAGCAGGAAGCTTCACGAGGACGTTTTGCATATTTTCAGACAAAGTGCTGGAACATTTCCTGATTATCTCAGCGGCTGATTTAAACACGCAGCTGACGGTGTTATCAGTCGGTCGGCGTGGCGAGCGACAGCGTGCCGGTCGCTGTCTAAACATTAGATTAAACCCACTTCCTGGTAGACGGCCAATCAAAGGCAGCGATCAGCTGACTCTATTCACCTCGGTCTGGTCAGCTAACATTACTGCCAAGCAGCTGAACTCTAGAGTGATGCTGTGCTTTCAGCTGACGTGTGTCTCCTCACTGTGTTGAGTGATGCTCCTTCATGTCTCTGTAGAGCAGCACAAGGCCAGCAGCAGGACGCTGACTGTAGTCGACTCAACGGACACATGAAGCTGTTAACAACACATTAGGATTCTGACCAACAGGAACCTTAAAGGGAGATCAGTCCAGTATTTAATCCTCTTATCAACATGGAGGTGGACAAATATGCTGCTTTATGTAAATGTATGTATATATTTATTATCGTAAATCAATTAATATCACAGAACAATGACAGATATTGTCCAGAAGCCCTCACAGGTACTGCATTTAGGAATTCAGGAATGAATGCTGAAGACAAAAACAGATGTTGGTGGATGTTTCCAATAGAAAAGGAGCTTTAGATGCTGCAACCCAGGTAAAGAAAACTGTTGCAGTCTTAAATTTTAACCATCGTATCATTTTATCAATCCTAATTATGCCCAAAAAATAATATATAATTACTGCATTTGTTTAATTACACTATTAAACCAGACCAGACCTGCTCCACACCTGCAGCTCATCACCAGCAGTTAAATGACTTCCAGCTGGGCTTTGGATCAGCTGTGAACACTCCCAGGTCGGGATCGTGGTTCACCTGTTCAGGTGAACAACCAGAGCAGCTTTACTGCGCTGAGTGACGTTTTTAAAGACTTCACTGAAGTTCCTCGTCTTTTATCGTTTTTATTTATTTTTCCCTTTTTTCGAGGATGTTTTCATATATTTATAATTTACAGTTCGTTATTACAATAGTTTATAAACCAATGTTTTAAGTAGTTGAGCTCAGAGACAAACACAATAAGTACACTAGGGCAACAACTCAGCATTCAACATTGAAATAAAATTAAGAAAAGAGAAAGATAATAATTATAATAATAATAATAATAATAATTAAATAATTAAAAATAAATAATAATAATGAAACAAATGAATAATATGAATTCAAAGAAAAGAAAGTAATAATATTAAATTAAATAAACAAAAAGTTAATAGAAAAAAAAATATATATATTATTATTATTATTGCCTTAGTTTTTAAAATCTTAATCTTTGGATTTCATACTATTTCTATCTCTTGTGCTCTTTATTCTACTGACCTTTATGTATTTTAACATTTTATTGTTTATTGTTGTCATTTTTAGTCAAAGTCTATGTTTTGTTGTTGCTTGTCTGCTGTTTTAATCTCGGGCTGTGTGGCTGTATGGAGTTGAATGGAGCAGGTCTGGTTCTGCAGAACTGATATATCGCCTGTTATTTGATCATTCTTCTGATCTCATCTGCATCATTGATCTGATTGATCATCCTGACATCAGCAGCATGGATGCAGCGTCAGGGAGGTTAAATTGAAGTGGATTAACATCAGGAGACGAGCGGACTCACCATGCCGTGGTTGAGCCACTGAGGGATGAAGTTGTCCAGTAGTCTGGGGTAGATCAGCTCTCTGTCGTACAGGTAGAGGCTCCAGAAGGTGAACACCACGAACTGGAGCGGAAACACAAAGGTTAGCAAACAGCCGTCATCATCCAGCACATATCCAAGCTAAGCATCCTCCTGTCCTCTAATATATAATCCTGTCCTCTCCTCACTACATCACACCTCCTCTAACTTCTCCAAGGTGGTCTCTAGCTCTCCCGTCAGCTCCGTTCTCTTTATCCATCATGGTCAGCTCCATCGGGGCCGTTTCAATGCAGAGAACAGACATGTCAGTATCTGGGTGCTCTACAGTCGTAGCGTCGGCCCATTTGACCACGGAGACGAGAGCGACGGCCGGCTCCACCGCCACGTTACCACCATGCCATAACGTTACCTCCATACCATAACGTTACCTCCATACCATAACGTTACCACCATACCATAACGTTACCACCACACCACAACGTTACCACCATACCATAACGTTACCACCATACCATAACGTTACCACC
>CAKAOI010051632.1:6632-28752 GCA_916701655.1 Sebastiscus albofasciatus
ATATGGCAGTCATGCATTAGATATGAGGCTCCGCTGACTAATGTAAGCAATAGCAAAAGTACCAATGCTCTACAATGATGTTTTGCAATATAGTCGACCGTACTTTAATGCCACAGGAGAACTTGGCCTGGTGTTGGGGAGATTACTGCAACTCATTGGCTTTAAAGGTGCTATTGATATCGCATTCTCCCTCCCCCGTTTTGCATTTACTTCACAACAAGTCATTGCCAGACACTTAACGTCAATCTCAGCCGTTTGTACATTTTTCCCAGACTAACTGACAACCCAGAGAGACCACGGGGGGAATTGAATTGAACTGTAGCTTCTACGAGGCAGTGCAGTTTCTCCTATCATGAAATGTAATTATTGCAGCCCTCAAGCCTGAAACATCATTTTGGTGCCTGAGAGTCTGTAAACACAAACAGTGTTGCTTTAACCAAACCAGAACGTAGAGCAATGAAATAAACTTAAACCCATACCCTGTGTTTAGAAAGAGGTCAGCTCTAGACCCTTGTCTGGGTAAGCCTCTACAAGCTGTAGTTACCCAGAAGAACCTTCTCTTCTGCTTCAAAACACATCTTGTGCTGCGCCTGATTACTATAAATTAGACAAAACAAGTGAATAATAGCTGAGGAGAGAGGCCTTTTTTTGCAGTCTGGTTCAAATGCACGTTACTAACCATTACATGCATTACATCATCCTTTAAAGTCACTCCCAATTTGAATAGGCACTGTAAGGCACTTTGGATAAAAACGTCAAAACTTGTACACCTGGGGTAGCATTACTTGTCAAGACAGAAATAGCCGAGCGGTGAAAGAGGAAAAAGCAGAACATTGGAGTCACGACAATTTAAAACATCATCAAGGTTAAACTTCCGGAGGCTTTTTTTTTTTTTCTCGCTCCATAGACCTATATTTTCACCCTGACCATAGGGTAGAAACACGATCCGGCTGGCTGGATGGCAGAGGAATTATTGACCACTCACTCAGACACCCCTGCTGGTTGCCTCAGGTCTAAAATTGGTAGCTCTGTCCTCGGCAGACCTCGTTGGAGGTGAGAAATGGCCACGACCCTCCCAGCGGCACCCAAAAAGTCATATTTACACACCAACTCTCCTGAACTTGAAAGGTCAGCGCTCCACAACAAGCCTGCGATGGTTTTTGGGCAGAGGTGACACACGTTGAGAGGCAAGGGCCAGATAAGACGGGGCCACGATAAGGCATGTGAACTCAGCAGGATTGATCCGCCGCTGGCTGAGTTTAAGTCCACCTTGCATCTTTGGCTGACTGTCGGGCTCCTCCGGTGGTTGTTGGCTCTTGGTTTTTCTTCATCCCTATATCTCCCTCAGTCAGTTTGTCTTCCTCCTACACCACACTTTCTCTTGTCTGTTTTCCTGTCTTTCTTTACCTCTTGCCTCATGTCCTCTGTAACTTTACACTCTCTAAAATGCTCCCGTCTCCCATCTGTCTGTATCACACTTGTATATGAATCCAGATTGGATCCATATGCAAATATGTTTTTAGATCTAAGTTGCTTATTTTTTCCTTGAATTTGTTGCTTAAATGTGTCTTCAGTGCATTTACGCATGATTTTTACATATTTTCTTTTGTGTCCTTTTATCACCTCAGATGTGCCAGGTGGGAAAGGAGTCTTAATCAGAGCATTTGCGGTCGTCAAGTTATTGTGTGCCGAAGTGAAGGTAGCCGTTCATACACATAGACTCAGCTAATCCCTGCCAGACTATCTGGTAAAGCCTCGGGGAATACATCGACACACTGTCACCTCCCCAGCCTCCCGCCCGTTCCCTTGGTACCTCCAGGTTTTTACAAAAAATGATTCGCTCCAGCTCCTTCTGATGAAGTGACAGTAATCTGCTTTTGACGACTAGCAGTAAGCAGACCTTCTGTTGATGCCTGCTACTCCCTCATTCGCTCTATAGTCTGCCTCGCTCAAGATAAAGCACACTCGAACAAAACAAAGTGCATAGTTTGTGAAAGCCCCGAGAGGAAACTATACCAAACACTGCTGTACTCGCACAAACACCCATTCACGCTCCTCTCCCTCTGGCCCTGATCCCATCCTCTTTATGGTTATGGAGTTAATGTGAACTGGTGTTTCATGGTGAGAAGTAATTAACACCCGGTCTGGGACGGGCATCAAATGGATGTGTCTGATCCTGCCTCTCTGTCTGCATCTCCTCTGGCCGTCTCCTGATGCTTGCTGTTGGGCTGTTCCTATGTTAAGTGGGATTACCAGCTGGCCTCCCCCAGATTGATGCACAGAGGTTCCCCTTGGGGTGTCTGCCTCCTCCTCCTCCTCCCCTTTGCAAACTAGATCTGGCAGGAAGGGCAGCCCTGCGCCATACTAGTTTGACCTCTCTGAGGTTTTAGACACGTAGGAGGGGGGGTTCATTCTTACGCCCCAGAGGGTTCAAACAGGTTGCATTTAAATGCTGTTCATACAGGCCGTTAGGTGGTCCACACCCGCCTGTTGAGCCATCTGTATGTATAAAAGGGTGCGTTAGAGTGGAATATTTTCCCAAAACATTTCTTTTTGTGCATACTCTATAATTTGAGCCTGTTAAAGACTAGTGAGGTGATTTTTTTTTAGGTCACTTTTGAACACTTTGCCAAGATTAAGTGCACGACAGCCGATTGGTAAGGAAGGTCGCTCACTTGAGAAGGTGAGTGAGCGTGGTGTCGGTTCAATAATTATAAAGGCACCTATAATTAACAATTTGATTGGGTCTTAGTTATTGGACCATTTGATTTAAATGGTGGCTAAAGAACACCATCGCCCCGGATTGGTCTACAATGTCAGTAATCGATTTATTTCTGATTCTGCTGCTTCCTCCCACCATAACTCACAAGATCCTCCAACTGCAGACACCATACAGCAAACAAGTGGTACTTAGGATACTGTTTGCTTGCAGCTTGGCAGCTTTTCCAAATATGCCAAACACCACTTTATTTACAGTTTTTTTATTTATACAGTTACTATATGAAAAGTTAACTTTGGCTCCCAGAAATCTAGCATTTGTCTTGTGGAGAAAAACTGAATCTAAGGTTGAAAAAGGCTGCAGCCAACTATTGTAAGTAGAAGCACATGGTAATATTTCCAGAAATTAGCAGAGCCGTGTTTGAACTTCATAACATCCTGGTTATGATCAGACTCAACACCGGTCCAATAGCCAGCTTTGACTAATTCACACCAAACATGAGCTTTTCCCAAGTGTGAAATGGTTATAAGAGAGGTGAGTGCTTTTGTGTGTGTGTGTGTGTACGTGCGTTTTTAAAAGCTGCTAATCTGATGGTGCTCATTGTGCGCACACAGAAAGCCAAGGGCAAGATGGCTTGGCCCATTCATAGGATCCCCCGCACCCACCCATCAGTTTGCCCCCCAATCCACCACCCTGTCCTTTTGTTCCTGCCTTTTCCACACACCCAAACTTCAGGGACATCTGGTACGAGGAGCGGGGGAGCTACAGGAGGGGTGAGCTTTTCGGGGGAAGAGAAAGGAGTAGAAGGGGAATGAGGACAAGCGTGTGGGGAGGCACACTCAGCTGCCCCGAGGGGTAGGAGGTGCGAGATGGGGGTCGCAAAGAAACGTGTGCATGCAGGATAGTGGGGGTTGTTGTCACAGAGTAGAGAAAGGGAAGTGGGCTAGCTAAAGAGGAGTAGGCAGATAATTGATGGATGGAAGTAATTGTGTGTAATGCAAGCAAGGAAACATGGGCCTCTGGGAGGGAGAGAGCTAGAGAGGGAGAAAGAGAGGGAGCCACTGAAAAGAGTAAAGAAAGGAGGGGTGGTAAAGAGAGGGAAGAGAATAATGAAGAAAGGGAGTGTGTGAGAAATAGGAAGCTAGGAAGAAAGAGCGAGATGAGGAGAGAGTGAGGAAGGGTACAGAGAGGATAGGAGACTGGGAGAGAGAGAGGGAGGAGGAGGAGGAGGAAAGGGAGAGGGCCTGCTGTTCTGTTGCATCACTCAGCACTAGCCAGGGTTAAGAAGGAGTAACTACCTGCCTGTCAGGCTGATTGTTCATCCCTATGCATCAGGGGATACGCGTCCTGGTTTATGAGAGATGGCGCGGAATCACTATGTGGGCCACTTAACCACAGAAAATGGCTGCCTGTGCATCTCTGGGAATACAAGCAGCGCTGCCAGGTTCTGAGCCAGTGACGGTTGCTTTGTATGCAGATGACGCCATCATCTCCTTAACTACAAGACGCTCGTTGTCACACTGTTTTTCCAGCGTTGTTCTCATTTTACCTCCTCCGTTTGCAGTCTGGCTCACTGCAATCATTCATTTTGTATTAATAATTCCCCCACCACAACAAAACCCCTCCGATCCAAAAGCCCAATCATAAGGCCTCCTCAGTAATTACAACTCCGGCAGGCTTTCAAACAGCACGGTGCCTCATCTTTCAGTGAAATGGGGAAACAAAGCCTATGTACTCCAGTCTGTATACGCAAATTACAGCGTACCAGTGGCGCGTAAAAAGAGAAAGAAGACAGAGAGAAGGCACCAGAGGCAAAACGCATTGAGTTTCTTCTCACTTTCTCACTGTGCATCACAAGCTTGTCTCCCAGACGGGGAAGAAAGGTTTGTCAAGCGCATCACGGTGGAGAGAGTAAAACCTTCCACAGCCCCTGGGAAGATAGAAGGTGACATTTGTATGTAAATGGAGACAGGCACTCTCCACTGTATTCCAGCTGACAGGAAACAGAGTGGCCAACCTGGTGTTTCATTTTATTTTTTTGAGAAGATTTAGTTGTTTCCCTGACATTTGTTTTTTTTTGGGAAGAAGAATGATATAAAAAGGCTGCTTTACAATATGTGGTTGAGTACCGATAAGGAATTGCAGTACCTTGACAAGTAGTACCTTGACAATGCAACATTTAACTAAGACGCCAATCCACACACACACCAATAGATTTTTTGTTTCATCCAGGGTGTGTTGTTTTATTGACCAACATATCAAATTGGTGCTATCTTAAAGTTAGTAGATGTGGTTTTCGTTGCAGTCCGTCCTGTTTGACTGCCCTAAGGTTTTGCAGATCAAAATAATTCAGAGCAGAAGAAGAATAAAACATAATCCAAGCAATTCCACCTGCAGTGGCTGGACCCCTAATTAACTCTTGAGTCTCAGTGTCAGAGAAGATAATCCTGATTAAAAAGTGATGGAGGCTGGGGGAAGAATGACAACATAGCAATCAGATATAGCAGCCACGGTTTGGGAGATTAGTGCTACCAGAGGGTGGGGGGCTTCTCCCCTTGCTGCTGTCACCCTTTTGTTTATGGATCAAATCCATGGCAGAATAATGGTTTTGGAGATTTTATTTTTTCCCATCTGGTTTTTGTACTAGGGGGAAGATTGCCTTGGACTCTAAACCGCTTTATATTTTTTTGTGTGTGTTTTTTATTAGTGTTTTTTTTAGTGGTTTGTAACAGAAGAGAGCAGAGTAGCTGATTATGAACCGTACTCATTTTCAATGTTTAGAATCAAAATATAGGTTTCTTTCAAGTCTTGTAATTTAAAAGGTGCCTGACTTATTGCAATGCTGTCATTTGATTTATTTGGCTGTAGAGATGTTTGGCCAGGTGGTCACCAGACAATTGGACAGCTGATTTGGCGTCCCAGGCAGGTCTTCAGAAACGGCATGGCAACAGGGTCACTATGGAGACTCATCAACCCCCAGCTGTGAGAGGGTCACTGTTACCCAGTTAAATCAGCATTACACGTTCCCTGGCCTCGCCTGGGATGTCCCAACTAGTATAAAGCATGTTTGATGGGGTGTAACGGTACACAGGAGTCACAGGTCGGTGCGTGTTTGGTAGAGCAGAAAAAAACCCAAATGCATAACGTTACCTTCCTTTTATTTTACTTTATTTTATTTTATTTATCAAAGATAGACAGAATCCTCTTGGTAAAATTGTTCCCTGGCAGCTCTGGTAAACTATTTTTATTATTTAAAAAAGGAACAATTCTGTATTACACTATACGAACATTGAACTAACACTTTCCCAAAAGGTAACAGGTCACATAGGCTATAAATCTAAAAAGCATCTCTCATGCTATGAAATTGAAAAAAGCAAAATACATAGAATAATACAAAATAAAACGTATGCATTAGTGTTTCAATTAGTTCAACCGTGGCTATATTTAAACATTCAAAACACCCAAACATTTATCATCCTGGCGACACATCTGGGTGATACCATTGAATGTGTGTTTGATGTGTTTCCATTCATTACATAATGTTAACTTACCCTACAACGATGGAGCAATGCCGACACATTGTCCTTGTCTTAAACGCAACTCTCTCTCTCTCTCTCTCTGTTGCTGTTGTAACTGATCGGGAACCCGCAGGCGAGTCTTACAGCTTCAACGTTTCATTTTGCGCCGTACCTTCGTGCACCGGACCGGGACCACTGTGACGGTTCGATACGAATATACGAACCGTTACAGCCTTGTGTTTGACATTGTGACGTCCGTCTTATAACATGAGTGGTGAAACAATCTGATTTGTCACTTTGGCCAATACTAAGACAGGAATCAAATTAAACTACACTTAGTGGGCGTCTTGCCTTTGAGAGACGGTCTTGTAACCACACCGTCTGAGTTATACCTCCAATAGCAAGTGTTGTTCATCAATAGCCACAAGTCTTGTGGGAATGTCCTGGCTGCTGAACCGCTACCTGCACATTCTAAGAGTGTTGTCCAAATCCCTCGAGTATGAAGTGTAAAATACAAGCAGATCGCCTGTTTATTCAGTTAAAGAGGGAATTGGGCAAGCACAGTAGGAGTAATGTAACTGGATTTTTTTTAAAGGGAAATAAATAAGGCTGTTATCAGAGTCTGTCTATTTGCTGCTGATGCGGGGAGATAGTGTTGACACAGAGCGAAGCGGGAGCCAGCGCTGCCCTGATTATGCCTGCAGCCTGATGCCACCAAGTGGGAACTAGAAGAGAAATGCACTTCAGAGATAGGGAGACATCATATATACCTAGATGAAGACAGTGTCAGGAAGTGGAAAGAAAATCTTACTTGACAAAACCAAACACAGTTGCAAAATGCACTAAATAATTCAATCGGAGCTCCTCATCTTAAGACGCAGTTTCTCAGAAACACTGGTGGTAAGAGGTACAAGAACACATTTGAATGTTTGATCCCAGCGATGCCCAGTGAGTGTCCTTGAGCAAAAAAGCACCATCTGCAGTATTTGCATGCTCATTATAAGTTATTCTAAGTAAAAGTGTCAGCTGCGAAGCTAAAATGTGAGCGCAAAAGCTGAAGACCGTCCTGTCCACTGCTGTGACTCAGTCTTTTTTGCCAAAGGGATGGGTAGGGAGTATCTGGAGTTAAATCCATCTCCCCCGAGGCAGCAGCTATGACATTTGTCATCTTACGGCCCCCAATCTGTAGTCTCAACAGGGTGGAGGTAGGGCTAAAAACACGGGGACAGAAGGAAAGACAAAAGCAGGTCTGGCATGGAAATGGGGGTTGCTGTTCACAGCCCCACCATACTTGCCCTTGGGTTAGTGTGGTGGAAAACGAGGGAGAGACAGGAACAATGAAAGCAGAAAGGACAGTGAGAGAGTTGGAAGAAGTGCGAGAGAGAGGAGGAGGAGAAGAGCAGGCAGGGGGGAAATGGAGACTGCAGCTTAGAAACAGGAGGTAGATGGAAAGCAGAGGGTCTCCCATTTTCATGGAGATAAAGGAGCACTAATGAATTTGAACCAGTGCCCTCGGGGGATATACCATAAGGGCAAAAATAGGAAGGAGCAGATTGGGGTTTAGTGGCTTTTTAAACTACAGCCAAACTGTCTTTTAGACGCACAGGGGTGCTCCCGATTCTGCATTCACTAAGATGGCCGTCGCCCTGCTTGCCAACTGCCGCGGGTGAGGCCTGTGCCAGGGCTCGGAGAGCATTTGATGCCAGAGGAGATATGCTTAACTGGCCGGGCTTGAACCACTGTTCCAGCCAATGAGATCATTTATCTGCCCATCTAACTCAGTTTTAGTTACCTCGTTTGCACAGCACTGGGTGTGCTGATGTGCTGATTACAGTTCAGCCGTATGAGGTATATTGCATTAAAGTATAGTCTGGATCCCTGTGTGACTCAATGGTGCAAAAATAGTACCGACATTCTTGGTTAAGGGATTTGTTTTCTTCTGTAGCATACCAGGTAGACCTGTCCCCCAAAAATGACACCTAAAAAACACCAGCCTTAAGCCCAGGAGGCCGCGGTTCATGTCCCGTGTGAAGCTAAAAGTCAACGTTCACTTATTTTATCAGAATTTCTTTTACTAAACCTAACCAAGTAGATTTGTTGCGTTTTTGTTTTAGTGTCAAACCCGGCTTGGGGCCCCTCTGTGTGGAGTTTGGACGTTCTCCACGTGTTGGCGTAGGTAATCTCCAGGTTCTCCAGCTTTCTCCCACAGTCCAAAGACATGCAGGTTAGGTTCATTGTTGACCTTAAATTGCCTGTAGGTGTGAATGTGAGCGTGAATAGTTGTCTGGCGACCTGTCCAGGGTGTACTCCGCCTTTGCCCAATGTCAGCTGGGATCGGCTGCAGCCCCCCCGCCACCCTGAACAGGATAAGCGGTTTCAGATAATGGATGGATGGATGGATGTTTCATTATCGTAATAATTTTCCGCCAAACCATGATGCTTTTTACTAAACCTAACCAAGTAGTTTTATTGCATTTTCTGTTTTGTTTTGTTTCAATTTACAACATTAAACACGTGTTTAAAAGTGTTTAAAAGTGCAACCATAATCCTGTAGAAAATTTTCCTTTCCCTCAAAATGTAATTATGAATGCAGTTTAGTTGTATGAGAGTATATTTTTTGTTGGAGACAGGTTGCTGTGGCACACAGACTCCCAGGGTCTCATTCTAAAACTGTATGCATTAATGGTAGTATTCTTGGGTTAAGTGTCCACCAAATGACATATTTCTTATTGCATAAGTGTACATTTCTGCTAAATAACCATGAAACGATCAGTTTGCTTTATTCAAAGACTGAGGCCTTGGTCAACCACAAAGCTAACATTTAGCAATACTTAAGGAACACCAAGGACTCTGTGTTTGCCCGGAGCCTGCACTTATATACCATATCTATCATTTTTACAACGTGTTGTTTTACAACTCAGAGAGAGACCAACCGCTGCCTGTGGCATCTACCCCCATGTGGAGGTAATGGTCTGGCCCCCAGGCTGTGAGCCTCTGAGTTAATAATGAAGCGGGCCCCTCCATTGTAAATCACAGAGGGGTCTTGTTTGGCTGACGCCTTTGGGAGAATTGCATGGGAATGGCATGTGTTAAGAAGGACAGCCTGGCTTCGGCGCAAGGAAGAAAGAAGGCGGCTTTGTACATGATGGATGGTGGCCTTTGCCTCGGTTTGTGTCATATGGGATCTGAATATTAAAATGGAACCGAGGAGATGAGGCATGAGCTGGGGTGTCATATTTATGTTCAGTCGAAGGCAGTTTGTTATGTTTTATTCTTCTTGGGTATTGGCATCTTCATCCAAAGTGGGTCTTGGGTGAAAGAAAACTTTGTGGCCTCTTGCAGCTTTTGCTCCCAAGACAGAGTTTTGATCTAGGTAAAGCTGGTTAGGAAGACAATACGTGTGTCTTAAAGGAGCTGACATGTTGGATGTAGTTACATTTTCAATTTTAGACTTGCATTGAATTGTCAGAAGAAAAAATATAATTTCTAGATCACTAATGCAAGCAAGCAAGTCAGAAGTGCAAGAGTCTGAGCTACATCGGTTCAGCAGTGCATATATATGCTTGGCCTTAGTTATTATGTATAATAATGGTGGGGTAGAAAAGGACATAAGTGCTGAGGAGAGAGGTGATTTCGTCTCTCTATGCAATAAGCAGTGATTTTATCCTATTTGGAGGAAATTTCGACTGTAACAATTTTGCTTAAATGCTTCTTGCACACTGACAGCCAACATTAAGCCTCTCAGGCAGAGTGGAGTTGAACATAGTATGTTTTAAAAAAAAGAAGCCAGGAGGAACCTTGAGGAACCTGGGCCGTTCTTTGAAGTCAGCTATTTTCCTTCACTTCAAGTGCGTCACTCACTTCAAAGCGGGAATTTCACACAAAATGTACTGATTATTTCCCCCTCCTCTCCTTTGTGTTGAATTTACAGCATATAAAGCCGGTCTGGGGATACTTTGTCAGAAGGTATCTGTAACCTAAGATGACTCCGTCTGTGTGAGTTTGTTTTTGTGCCTCTGACACTGCTTGTGAGGGCCTACATAGCTGTGTGTGTGTGTGCGCATATCCACAAAAACATGCCGGCAGATGATGCTCGGCGGTGGTCGGAGGCTTTGCTTTTGTTAACGACATGGAATCCAGAGAGCGTCAGCCGCGTGTGGAGTCATGGTTAGATAGGTTTGACCCCTGTGGTTTCTGGTTAAAGAGGGGGATTTGAATGTGGTTGATGAGTAAGACTCGTCACTTGTTGAAGTCGGCGGCCTTGCCAAAGAAAAAACTAAAAAACATATCCGCTTCAAATTCACATTCCAAGTCTGTGAAAACCAAATATGCACCAATTACAACTTCCCGCGTGCTAATGACTTTGATGTCAATGAGATTAAAGGCATGCACGGTGAAAAATGTCTGGCATACCATGGAAAATGAGCTTTTGCTTGTGTGCACGGAGTTCAGTCGTGTTTGTACAGCGGGGTTTTAGTGGTTATTAGCCTGTTCAAGCACCTTTTAATTTTTTTCCTGCCATGATTGTAATTGGAACCTCTACTTGATACTTTCCACTTAAATAGCTGAAGCCAGCACTGGCACACAAGCTTGTAAACAGATGAGGGTGTCCTCTCCAGTAACCGCAGCGGCATTGTGTGTGTGTGTGTGTGTGTGTGTGTGTGTGTGTGTGTGTGTGTGTGTGTGTGTGTGTGTGTGTGTGTGTGTGTGTGTGTGTGTGCGTGTGTGCGTGTGCGTGTGTGTGCGTGTTCGCACATATTACGCATACTCGACTGTCTGCGTGCATCTGTATTAGTTTGCGATCGTCACGTAATTTGTAACCGAAACCGTCTGTGCATGGGAAATTGTGTGTACAATTTGCAGCTGTGAGTGTTTGGCTGGGTAGTGAGGTGCTTTCCCTTTCCAAACATGAGTGGTGAACAATGGAGAATTGTGTCCCATTCATCTGTAGGGGTCAGAGAGTGGAGGACCAGTAGTGGGGCAAGCTATCCATCAGTCTTTCTGCACAGTCTCGTGTGTGATTTTCCCAACAGCCCCATCATCTTCTCCCATATTCACCTACCAGCACGCCCGGCTGCACACCCACCCCCCCACGCAAGTCTTGTTCCGAAGGTGACTTTGGCCCCCAGTCCTCTTGGCTTCAATTTATCTGCTGGCCAAACAGCACTGTAATTGACTCTCGAATAACAAGCAGGAGGACACTTTGCCCTTCAACAACCACGCAAGATGCAACGCAATTTAAAATCTTCTTTTGTTCATTTTTGACAATGCAGATTGGATCTGATGCGCTTAAGATGTTTTCAAGAGTTCAAATCCTTGCCCACCGGCATCCAACGTGCTCCAAAGTATCCCCCCGCCCCCCACACACTTCCCCTCACAAAGTCAATTTGCACTTTGGCTTTCAATAGCAGCCAAATGCGTGAGATATTTTTACCCAGAGCCCGTGATCTCGCTTGATCTGAGTCGGTGCAGGTTGTTAGCTGAGGCGATTGCATGCACTTGACCTGTTGGCGCGGGCGGCGTGGGCACACCGCACCGGGTTCTGAGACGGGAGGGAGAGAGGGAGAAGAATGCAGATATGTGTGTGGGTGTGGGTGTGTGTGCTTTACAAGCGGGCTCTTTTTCTACTAGGAACGAAAGAGAGAGAGAGAGAGAGAGGCAGGGAGTAGGAGGAAGAGGCGGAGACGGAGGAGGGGTAGATGCTAGGATTCCTCCGAGACCAAGGCTGCCAGCCCTGTCAAGGAGAAGAGCGGAAAGGGAGGAACAGAGTGCATGAAAACAAGAGGCATGTGAGTGAGGCGAGTGAGAAAGCCAATTAGAAAGAACGAGAGAGAAAAAAGGAGGAATTGACAAGGAAACTTTATTACAGTGATAGTGAGCAGTTCGGCAAAAAAAAAACCCAAAAAGTTTGACGGACCGAATGTTTTGACCTCGTCGTTTGATGTCGGCCTCATCAGATTTTAATGATGCTCCACTTTGCCGGTGGGCAATTGTGTGCCACTCTGGGATTAGCATGTCAGCGTATTGCAGGGTAGGGGAGCGAAGGCATTGGAAGGACATGGCCGGATACCCCACAAGAGAAGCCGTCCCCGCTCTCAGCACTCCCCTCTCCTTCTCCTTGTTATCCCGTCCCTTCCCCTCCCTCACCATTGAGGGATGAAACAATGCGAGCGAAAAGCTCTACAGCTGTAATCTTCCCTTATAGCCTATTCAATGACAAAGTCTTTCCCCCTCATTTCAGGCCTAATGTATTACATCCACCCATTTCTACCTCGGCGCCCCCTCCTTGCTGCTTACTGTGTGCCTCGATTGCAGTTGCTGCCTTTGGATGCCCTCTGTGGTGGGTGAAAATGGGCGAAAGGCCACAGATGGAAATAGTATCGCCTGATAAGGGCGACAGGTGATCTGCAGTGCTGTATGCAGTTGAGGCAAGATTCAATTTCTTCCTGCCTTCACCTGATTCAGAGGCCGCCTTTGGACTATAGAGTGGTGCAGGAATGAGTCCTAAAACCCGGAAATGAGTTATTTTAGCATTTATGGTCCCATCGCCTCAAAGTCAATTGTTTTTTTGAATGTGTTTTTAGTTAGATGCTTGAAATGACATCTGTGGTTAACACAAGTTTAAAGGCCCTGACACACCAATCCAACGGTCGGCTGTCGGACAGTTTGGAGCCCGTACCGTTGGCTCTAGTCTGCCCATGACGGAGGTTTTTCAGCTGATTCAGCATTTTGAATCGGCGGCGGAGCTCGTCGAAATCCGCTACTTCTTTGATGACGGCTTGGTGTGTCCCCAGCTTAAAGAGATTTTAACGTTTTGTTCTACCATATAAAATATGTCAGTAAATATACCACTCGTGAATTTTGAAGCTTTTACGTGTCTTAAAAAAGGCGGTTGTTAACAAGTGGCTAAATGAGACTACTAAACGTCATCACGCCGACTCGTCCGCCCTTACAGCCTCGTTGTGCATACTTCTTTTTACTTCTGGCGATTGAATTTACACTTCAAAAATCATTAAAGGTGTGTTCATTTGTGAAGGTTATCCAATCCAAAACCCAGTGGACAAATCCCATTGGCTTTTTGTCGAGGGAACCCATGTTAACTACCTGGTTGGCCTACAAAAATACACCATCCCTGCAGCACGCTATTAGGGGCCTGTTTGATTCTGTTTGAGCTCTTCTATCAAGTACACATGGCAACATGGTGCAGTATCATTTCACTTGTCAGGACATGTTTTTTTTTTTTTTTTTATCTTTTCTGGGGTGATGTCATGTCAGGTTGTAGTGTTGTTGACACCAGGTGAATTATCTTCCCCCTCTGCTTTCATCTTTAAGCAGCACCCGACATCACCTGGCACTCCACAAAAAGATAAGGTGACGGCGCTTGGTGTTAACTGTGGTTTCTTCATTCCTGTCAGCCCAGCTTTCATCCAAAATGATGCGCTGCCACCGAGCTCCTTATCCCCTCTTTCTCTCTCCTCTCTCAAATTGGCCTGTGGTGGTTTACCGGGCGAGTTAGGAACGATGGGTAATGTAGTTTGCAGATCGTCACCGGGCATATCACTCCCGGCACTGACGATCCATAGCAGCACACTGGCAGTGACTGCCACCTGACGCTGTCATCTTGTCCTTCACACGTCAGCTCAGATTTCACGGCAGGCCGCAGTTTTGACAAACAGGGACTTTACACTGTTGAACAAGTCAGTCCCTCAGAGGAGGCCGCTGATTGGATTAGCATCGTGACATTGCTGCTGATGTCTTCGTGGAAGAAGACGGAACCCCTTTGAAGGCGCCCAGTGCAAACAGCTGTTGACAATTTCAGGGTTGCTTGTGACAGGAATGTTGTTGTGCTATGGTGTGGCCGCATTTTCTCAAGCTAACCTTACTATATTCACACCCGCGCCCCTTTCAACTTACCACATCTCAAAAGACTTGCGGCGCTCCGCGGCATCGTAGCGTGGCATCCAGGAAGAATCGTCCCCTTTTGCCACTACGACTCTTCATGTGGCCATGTTGTTGTTTGGTTATGGTACCCGCAGCTGTCGCGTTGAGGCTCCAACCACCATCACATGGTCTTCAGATGTAGGTCTTGAGGCACACAGATTTTTTTTGGGGCTGTAAGCCAGTGTTAGTCGAGACTGGATAATTGCAGTGACCAGACTGAAGCGAGATGACAGAAGGTTTTTCTATTCAGAGTTGTGGGTGTTTAAACTTGGGCAAATTCAAATCCCACACCATGTAAAGCATTCTTTACATATAGTTGCTTCACAGCCGCAGTTAGTCTGGCAGATATTGCTATACTCACTCATACGTTTGCCACGGTAGTTGGTGTTATCGGTGTTACACAGTGTTCTTTTTCTTATAGAAATAAAACCTATTTAGTTCATTTTCACCTATCAGCGCCCACATTCATCAAATAAAAAGTCATTTGTAAAACACACAGCCATCCGACATAAAGGATCAAAGTAAGCACTCTACAGTTATGGAGTGTCATCGGCGAATATCTTTTCTTGTAAAATGTCCGGTGCAATCAGTAACACCGGTAGGTTTATTAACTGGTGGGAAAATGTCCCTCACCTACTCAGTCCCCATGGGCTGTGGTATTTTTCTGACATTGTGAAACACTTCTGTCTCCGATTCTTTTATTTAGCTAGAACGATTTGCAGAGGATATGATGTGTTTTTAAGCACTGTGACTTCACATTTATACAGCTCCACACATTGCCTCCTGGGAGCTGCCTGATAGACACACAGATACTATTTTTCCAAAAGAAAATGTATTTTCATAGCCTTCACACGGGGGACACCAAAGAACAGTCACGTCGTAATATGGTAAACAAAGAAAACCTCTGGACATTAACAGTTCACAGCAGACCGACGTGATGGAGCGCCGACTCTACTGGAGGAGTTTTGGGATGATTCTCGTGTGAGTTGTAGTGGTGGTAGGGTCATGTTTACTGGCTCCTCGCAGGTAAATCAACCAGAATGTGCTCACATCCTAAACTTACTTCACCTTATCTCAAATCAGAGCTATCTATTCAGTTACGTTCAGCAGCCAAACATTAAGATATGAAATATAGCATATATGCCCACGTTGTTTGAGGCGAAGGAGCAGTGAATGGACCACGTGACTCAAGGCAGGCACCGCCAGGGAGGAATAGAGCTATATTTTTGGACCAATAACAGATTAAAGGGTCAGGCAGAGAGAGAAAAACAGCTTTAATGTAGAGGCCTTTGTTGCCTTTAATGTCATCTTGTGTTCCTATAAAAATGCCAAAAAATGTGCGGCTGGGACGGTGAATTCTGGATAAATTTGTTTTGAGTTTTTATACCCTGGAGTCATAATGTTTTAATTTGGCTCCAGCCCCCCCGGTTGTGAAATTTCCGTGGCCTGCTGCCGCGTAAACAAAACACATTTAGCATAATTGCACCTTTGGTGTAGGCCTCTCTTCAAGGCAAGGTATTGATTTTCTCTCTCCCTCTGTCTCTCTCCCGCTCTGCTCTTTGTTTTTCTTCTCCTCAGCTTTATTTTCCCTTTTGCATTCCTCGGCCGGAGCGCTCGCTCTCTCGCTCACGCTCCCTCTCTCCGTGTCCCCTGCCCTCCCCCATCACTTGCTCTGTCTTTCATGGACGGCACTCAAGTGGAAAAATAGCAACAAGAATGCAATTCGATTACAGTAGCCAAAATAATGTTCACCTTAATGACACCGGCCGACAAACCAGTCGATCACTCGGTTTGGTGTTGAAGTAGCAGCTGCTGGTTCTACGTTCAGGAAACAAAAGAAGATCATGCTAAAAAAAAACAAAAAAACACTTGTAGCTGTGATTTATCGTGTTGATTTGTGAAAGGACACAATAGCAGCTCTGCAGCATGTGGGAGGAATCCTGCAGACGGCTTCCTCTCTGAAATTGGAGACGAGTGCAGTGGAGCTGTTTGGAGTCCTACTGTGCATGACACACATGCACAGACGCACGTAGTTCCTACACAGACTTGCAAATGTACCCCTCCTCCTCAGCTCACCAGCTGCTATCTCACTGTCTCATCATTCCTAAATGATCCGATAACTTCCCCCTCTTTAATTAACAAGCAGAGGTAGAGTCCAGAACATCTCCGACGGTTTTACGCTGATCAAAGAGCGGAGGCTCAGTGGTCATTACCGTCCACGTCTCGTCTCAAGTCTTTTTTTCTACAGCTCTTATTTCACAGCTCAAACTCTCTCTTCTGTGTGAATCTTACAAGAATTCACTTGTTACCAAGGGTGTAAGAAAATATCGGGGAAAAAATCTAATATTTTGATATTATGTTTTGTGTTACTGTATTGATTTTCAAAAACACTGTTTTGATTCTTAATTAATAGTTTACATGCAAATATTACCTCAGTCAATACTTAATGATGTGCCCTCTCAGTGTATGTGTCCTCTCAAAGTCGTGCTACGATGTTGGATGTTACAGGGACTGTGATAGATGCAAATGCAGACCCCACTACTCTGATTGCATAAAAAAAGTTAACTTTTTTTACTCAGCTTTTATGTATATGATGGTGTGTTCTTTATGCTATGACAGTTTTCCTAAAATTAGATGAAAAAATCGCAATATATCGCTTTACTTACAGTATCGCGATATATTGAATCGTAACCCCTGTATCGCGATACATATCGTATCGCCAGTTTCTTGCCAATACACAGCCCTTCTTGTTGCATTCTTTCTTTGCAGCTTTCTGTGGTCCACATGTAGTGAAATCGTTGAAATAGCAGGAAGGAAAGAATTTTTTAGGTGATGGCAGGACGTCAGCTTATTGTGAAAGTTAATGCAAAATTCTGGGACTTTTACATCAGAGGGCCACAGATGGTGTTGCAATAACCTTTGGCAACAGAAAAAAATTCACCAAATATTCACATGCAGCTTTAACTATAATTGAGAATTGCGGACAGTCTTGGATGAGGACCACAGGATGGTTTTTGCTCTTCTCTTCTGATTATGAAGGTTTGAAAGAGACTTGTTCCAATCCATTTTTCAGTGCTGGAAGGGGAAGGTTACCCGCAGTGTGTATGTCCTTCTTACTGATTTCCATAGTGTACCTATCATTCCCCTTCCTCTTGGATGTAAAGTGGTCGTTGAGTGGTGCCAGTGGAGGTCGGGTATATTGGTTGTAGTCTTTTCGTGTAAATTGTCAACTTCTCATGAATTTTTTATCCGCACAGAGAGAGATCGAGAGAGATCGAGGGAAAGAGAGTGATATGAAATGGCTGTGTACAGGGCCTGCGCTCGTGTTGATCTTTCACGGTGCCTCGGCGTCGATTTTCATCTTTCTCTCTCTGTTCCACTGTGAGTTTAGTATTGAATTGAATCGGTCTTATTGGGCAAACATGCCAAAAAAGATTTCCAAATATGTCAAAAGATCTGTAATAGTAGCCTCCTGCTCTCTCTGCGTCTCGCTCTTTCTGTCTTCTCCCAACTCAGCTATTTTATTAACATCAGTATAGAACGTATCGGCCAATAGTCAAAAGATATAAATCCCTATAGAATATCAAAACAAAATATTTATTCAACAATTTTAATTTAATTTTTTTTTCCAGCATTTGCAAAATACAGAAAGCCTTTCAGAATTATTTTCAGAAATATTTAAATACATAAAGCTAGGGCTGCACAATTATCGAATATTAATTGCAATCACGATTTGGACTTCCCACAATTAAATGAACATGATCAACTGTGATATTTAAAATGCGTGCTCCGCGCATAGAAAACTGTGCTGCATATCAAATCAAGCGCTTCCTAAACTGACAGCCAGCCACCTGGGGGGCCATTGAGGGGTTTTTGCTTCACTTTGGGTGAGTGACCCTACAGCGGTCGCCTTTTAAAAAAAAAAAAAAAAAAAACTTTCTTGAATGTTGCGGCTGCAGTTCAGATTAGAAGTGATATACTGTATATTACTTGTTGGCAAAAAGAAAATGTACTAAATTCAGGAGAACAAGAACCTTATTTTAAGTCTTATTTTGATGCAAAGATTTGTACATTAGCAGGAATGTAGCACAACATGGAAGTTAAAGCAGTGCTCTGTTTGTGTGAAAATAAAATAAAAATATGTCCCTAAAAGCAATTCATAATTGTAATAAATAATTGTGATCTCAATATTGATCAAAGTAATCTGGATTATCATTTTGGCCATGACTGTGCAGCCAACCAAAATAACAAGTGAGCAGGTTATACCTAAAAAAACCCACCAGAAATGTGTTTTGTGAATCTCGTTTTCTTCTCTTATCCATCGTGTGTGTGTGTGTGTGTGTGTGTGTGTGTGTGTGTGTGTGTGTGTGTGTGTGTGTGTGTGTGTGTGTGTGTGTGTGTGTGTGTGTGTTGGCTTCTAGTCTGGCTGCTATTCAAGACCTCCTGCCTGGATTAACCTCCAAACAATGTAACAGAGAGGACACATTTAACAGACAGAAACACACATGAATATGGCCAATTATCCCCAGCCTATTACAACAAATGATATCCCTCCTGTCTGTGTCTGATACCCCCTTTCATACATCAGCTCTGCTGAATGTGTGTGTTCAACCCGCATTTGACCTTTTATTATCGGACTGCTGTCACAGGTTAATTTCTGGTCGCCCTGCTAACAGCATTGAGTTTAAAAAATGCACTGTATAAGCATAGAAACACACACAATGTCATTACATTTAAACCACATGAAGTTCAAACGGGTGACATGCGATGACCCGTTCATATGACCGCCAATATTTCGACACACTCTCTGACAGGCGTACACAAACACACACACACACTAAAGTCTTGTGTGATGGCTTGGCTCAGGGATATTAACCCAGGTTTGGTCCCACTAAAGCTGCAAAAACAGGAGTTGTACACCGTTTCTCAGTGTACATTTTCATATACACTGCCTCTAGACGGTCGACCACAAGTCAGTGGAGCACTTGTGTACAAGTAGGTACATGTACAAGCTGTCTGCTACTCCCTATTCGTTTGACCGGACACACTCTCTCACGCCTCTGAATGTCAGCGCACATGTAATGAAATGTCGCCAAGTGTATTAACATACATGAGGCATGCATGGATACACACCGTACATACACGGTCTAATGAGTCCACGTGCATACTCAAACTATCCCGTCGACTACCGTACCTTTCTATAAATACACTAATTTGCACATCAGCTCGACGTGTGTGTGTGTGTGTGTGTGTGTGTGTGTGTGTGTGTGTGTGTGTGTGTGTGTGTGTGTGTGTGTGTGTGTGTGTGTGTGTGTGTGTGCTACGTTTGAGAGAGAGATGGAGAAAGAGAGAGAGAGAGAGGCAGTCAGGAAGTCATCGAGGGCCCCTCAAAGTCTGGTGGAATGCAGAATGAGGGGGATGGGCGAGCAAGGTTTGGTCTGACAGAAAGGGAGAGAGGCTTGGAGAGTGGGGTGTGGTTCTCCGAATTTTAGGACACACACACACACACACACTCTGTCGCTCTCTCTACAACCTACTATGTTTTTACAGTATGAATAGGCTCTCACAGATGTTCACTGTTTATATGGCCCTCATCAGCTCCGATTCAGCCCTCCTTCTGAGCAGCTGCGCCAAGCACACACACACCACTTTGCGCGCTCACACACACACGCGCGTACACTAACAGGCTGGAACTTGCTATTTTTAGTCACAGCCTTGGGTGATGAGGAAGCTAAGAGTGCAGCAACAGGCAGAATATAGTCTTTTCTTGAAAAAGAAAACTCATTTGCAGTTTTCTCTGTTCATCTAATACCTTTTTCCTCTCCTTCCTTCATCCTGCGTGACTGGATAGAATATTCATCCCGTACGCTGATAGGGGGAAGAAGAAGCTCCCAAAATGAGGCCCGAGCCCTTCCTCACCTGGTTTGGATAACGCAGGCGACAGAATAAAAAACGTTCAAATCAGCATTCTTTTACGCCACACGCTCCTCAAAAAACGACTGACACTGACTTTTTTACCAGCCCTGTCTTATTCATTGTTCGTTCCTCAATGGTTTTATCCTCAGTTGAAAGCAGTTGGCAGTGACGGTAAGAGCACAGGATCCAGTCTGTATATATTTCTGAAGGCTGATACCAATATCAGCGCCTTTGATTGAGAATTTTGCCAATGTTTTGTTGCCCCTATAAAACGGATGATGGTTGTCCTTCCAGAAAACAGCACTTGATGCTAAAACTCTCAGTAATATTATGATATTCCTGCAGCTCTGCATGCTCAAATCGAACATTAGAAGTGGATGATACTGCCTGATTGTTTGAATATTAGGGGTGTAACGATAATTGGCTCATCTAGAGTGGAGCGATATACGATACGATACGATACGAAATGATACGAAACGATACGATTCAATGACTTGAAATCAATACAGTCATTTTTTTTTTTTTTTTACCAAACATTCAATCAGTGTGACTGTGAAATAAATAGCTGGATACTGGACAGTGCAGGTCAGGATTCCTCAAAGTTTTTCTTGTAAGGGAATCAGGGATAAATTAATTATGGATATAAACAAGTAGACATCGATTAATGACAAATACATAGACTGTTTATTTGAAAATAATACAAAGTGCAACTTCAGGACCCGCTGCTTCAGTTCTCGAGATACAAGGCAGTGCAATACTTATCAAAAAAATACCGTATATTCCAGTTAAATGAACAGGGGTGTAACCAGCTGCTTCTGTTCTCATTTCAAAGCAAAAGAGCAATACTGTTCAACAAACAATGAAATGCAACCAACTTCTCTTCAGGTCGATTGAATAACCACCTGTTTCTGTTCTCATGTTCAGTATAATCGGTAGAACAACAATATTTAACAAAAAACAAAGTGCATGGCGTCTCAGTAGGTTTGTGGAAAGATTATTTATTTATTTATCTGGCCTTTGCATTTTCTGCAAACAGCGAGCGATTTATCAACATTTTTGCAAAAGCCAAGATGTTTCCACGAGCTGGACCTCAAACGCGGCTTGAAAAATCTCTCCCTCGTCTGGCTCTTCTTCTCCATCAGCTGTCCTTCGTTTCGTTGTCGTCTTTCTGAGATTAGCGCTGCTGACGCATGTTGCTGATGTCATACACAGGGAGCGTGAACCAGAGTGACGTTTAACATTTCTTTACATTTAAAAGTGCTAAAACATACATTCATATAACGTTTGGTGTGCTTAAATACAAGCTGCAAATTCAGAGTATCAATGTAATAGATTATTTACCTTGCAAACTGATTTTAGATAGATATCCGTCCCCCATGAAGGACAACTTGCCAAGTACTTATCGATTTAGTAGATGAATCGTTACACCCCTATTGAATATCATCAATCTTTCAAAAAATACGAAGCTGCAGCTTTATAGTTTGATACCAAAATGCAGAGGCAGTCACTAGTTGATAGTCACATTGTGATATGAGCTGTAGTGTAGCATAATCTTCAGATATATGAGAAAGAGAAAGAGTGATAGATGTGCTGCTTGTCAGCCGACATCACTCTCAACAGCGACCGAAATCATCAAATCTAGTCACAAATTCAAAGTCTAGGAAAAGTCTAGAATACCGATTTGGATAATGTGAAGGCAGCTCGTCTCCTGTTGCTAAAACACTGCACAGAGACTTGAAACTTACCTAGAATGGGACACATTAGATGCTTTTGATTGGACGTGTTGCTAGTGTCGTAGTTTCGCCATGTGTTCCCAGTTATTCCGCTGAACGTCCAGAGCTCGGCAGCACTAAACTAATAAAGACGTGTGTTTTCAGTGTTTTGAATTTCAATGAGGCTCAGCTGCGTACTGATCGGAGGAGGTGGGAGGAGTGGAGGAGTGGAGGAGTGGGGGGGTTAGGTAAAATTGATTTTCGGCTGAGTAAAAGCAGATGCATGGGAGGGAATGAGCGGGTACAGGCACACA
>CAKAOI010051633.1:0-34619 GCA_916701655.1 Sebastiscus albofasciatus
GGAGCCAGTTGAGGTGGTTCGGGCATCTAGTACGGATGCCTCCTGGGCGCCTCCCTTGGGAGGTGTTCCAGGCACGACCAGCTGGGAGGAGACCTCGGGGAAGACCCAGGACTAGGTGGAGAGATTATATCTCCACTCTGGCCTGGGAACGCCTCGGGATCCCCCAGTCAGAGCTGGTTAATGTGGCCCGGGAAAGGGAAGTTTGGGGTCCCCTGCTGGAGCTGTTGCCCCCGCGACCCGAACCCGGATAAGCGGTTGAAGATGGATGGATGGATGGATTGTGAACATGTCTGTATTTGCATTACCTGTGTGTGCAACACTTTATTCCTGTATTCCAGAAGGTGCATGAGCAGGACCCACAGCTCTTTGGTGCAGAAGCAAAGGTAGTGATGGCTGCTCAGTGCCTCTGTAGGCCTAACCTGCAAATCAACAGGATCCATTTAACATCGTGAGCTCTCAACTGCAGCTCTGATCTACATAAATGCATCACTGACATGAAGATTATACAATTAGTCTGATTACATTTTGTGATACTATAAGTACTCAGCATGCAAAAAACATGGTTATTATCCAGTACTAATGTTGTTTTAGAGGGTTCTCCACCCTAAAAAGGATAATATTATGGGGGAAATGACAGAAACCGAATTCATATTCTGTATGTGCCATCTGCAGCTTTCACCCATTTTCTATCAACCGAGCACCAAATGTGGTAATGAACATATTTAATACTGGAATTGCAGTTTGTTTTTTTCAGCTAAAAAACAACCTAGAAATACTGCTGGCACATCTCAACAGTAAGATGTACTGTAATTGTGGCCAGCCGCCCACCTTGCTGTATTTGCCTATGGCCAGACCAGTTAGGTCACACAGCAGACTGCACAGGTGCTCTTCAAACAGACTGGTATCGGTCAGGTTCTCTCCCGTCAGGTTCACAAACTGGTGGGCGTACACCACCTGGCCTGGAGAGAAGAACAGGTAAAATTACTAAAAGCCTGTTTCCATGATAATGACTCACTGAGAGCTGCAAGTCAGGAGATTATTGCTCGCTGCGCTAGTTGTTGTGTAGCAGCATCTATGCAACAATTCCAAACTTTCATGTTATTACACAGTTTTCCTCCCAGAATAAGTTTCACAGTGTTTCCAATGGATTGGATTCCAATACTACAGGTACGATCAGTCTCTAAACTACAACATTATACAAGCGACATATCACATTTCAATATCTTTTGTGTATATTTCCTGTCTAAGCAGACACATACCTTGCATCTTGTGACCAAGTAGGTGAAGGATCTCCAAGACTGACCAGTGGATGTCAAGATGAAGGTGTAACAAATGCCAAGAGGGAGGAAAAATCTGTGGGATGAATACAGAGCACCAAGGTCAATGTAAATAGAAGGACAATCAACTGAAAATATTATATTATAGTAAAGTTCTGGGTGATGGGAATTCTTAGTTAAGAGTTATGAAAACACTGTGGTCATGAGTCATTCCTCTTAAAAGGTACAGTGTGTAGGAATTGGCAACATCGAGTGGTTTGATTGCAGATTACAACTAACCGAGTACCCCTCCACTCAAACCTCACCATAATAACACTATTTTAGAAGTAAAGGAAGTCATGGCGGCTGGTGGTTCCACGGTTTTGCACTACGCAGCTGACGTTACCGCAGTTTCACAAGCGTGTCATAGAACTACGGTGGCATTCAGGTAACGTAATAACGCAAGAGGCTCTCTCTAGAGCCAGTGTTCGGTTTGAGCGGCATGGCAGACTCTGTGAAGAGGACCCGCTCCCTATGTAGATATGAAGGGCTCATTCTAAGCTAATGAAAACACAATAATTCTTAGTTTTAGGTGATTAATACTAATGAAAACATAATTATGAATATTATATTCAATTTCTTCTAATAGATGGCCTAAATTGTTACACAATGTTCCTTTAACAGTATTATTTCTGTGGCTCTATAAAGCTTAATTACACTTGTGCCATACACATTTTTGTTGCAACTTTTTCAAAGCCCTATCTCCTTTACAACAGCACCTGATGCCTATGCATCACACGCACACACCTTTCCCGGATTAGCTATAGTGAAGGCACCCTGAACGTTGGCAGGCAGGTCTTTGAGTCGTCCTATGAGGAGAGTGATGCCAAACAGCTCCTCCAGAAGAGCAGAGGGGAGCTGAGCCTCCAGCTCTTCATAGGGGTGTGCATGACCTGCATCCAGGGAGCTGGAAGGTTCCAGGTATCTGAACAGATACAAAAGGACAATGCATGTCCAAATAAACAAACAAATAAAGTATAAGCAGCATTAAAACATTCAAATGAGTGTTACTGATGTTGACATTCAAATATGTAGAATTACCTGTGCAAGAAGACTTTGACATACTGAAGAAATGAAACACACTGTTGTCTGAGGTCCTCTGCTTCATAGTGGAGGTTGCCGGCTTGACCTACAACACATGAGGGATGTTGTGGGCAGCATTCCTGAATCTTATGTAAAACATGCCCACTGTATCAGATATCAGACATGACTCAAACACTAGAGCTGAGCTCAACAATCTCTTTATGGGAAACTAATTTGTTGGAACAGTTACAGCCATAGCTGATTAATGTGTGTGCTCACTTCAGAAAAGCACGCTATTACACCCATATTTACATCTTTATTATTTGTCGCTGTTGCTGCTGCTTCCTCAGTTAAATCATACTAACCATCTTATATGCATGTAGTGTATGTTGTATTTATATGGTCTTTGGCTGGTAAGACTCCTCAGGACAATTTTGCTTTGCGTAAAACTATTTTCCTGGCTGATACTGTGGCTCACATTTTAGACCAACTACCCATCAAATTAAAGGTCTTGGGTTCAACCCACACTTCAGCCAACATGACTTTAAGTTCATCATTTGAGATGTCTATGGGAGCAATTTTTCTTCAGATTTTTTTCCCTTTCTAGACGAAATGGATGCTTAAACTCCCTGTCTGCGTTTGATATTTTAAAACTAAACTGTAAATTTCTTGTTTACACTACAGACATTATCTGACTGTTTGCCAATGTACATAAAAGCATCTTGCTAACACATAAGATGTCTGTTAATGTGAGCAAATAATGGCTTACTGTGTGGACAAAAGACTGAAGGTCTGATTATTAGCTGGACTGTGGATTGCATATGGCACAAGCTTACCAAAATCATGTGAGCTGGACTGCACCAAGGACTCCAGCCTGTAAACCTTTTGTCTGAAATATAACAAAGACAACTAAGATCAGTGACATGTATATGAAGGACCCATGTTTCAAAATAAATTAATTCTGGAGTAAAAAGAGCTCTGTCTAAGAAGGATTCCATTTCTAAGATTGTGCTGCCACAGAAAATGGTCTTCAGATTAGGATGGTTATAGCAACAAAAATTCACTTTAAAACTATTCATTTTAAAAGCAAAATTCAACTGAGTTTTGTTCTACATCTCGCCTTACCTGAACAGACCAAAGAGTAGCTTTGTAGATTCCACCAATGCTGTCTCCGTTACCCAGGGGAAACCAAAGATCTCCACTGTGTCTGTCTCATACTCTGCAGGGGCCGGGTCAAGACGCAACAGCAACCTGCAGAGTGGATGCAATCACATCAGTTAAGACTTAATTTACTAAGGTTTTTCTGCCGCTGAGACTTCTGCTGCCACCCTATTACAATGGAGGTGACTGGAATTTAATTTGCTGTGCTCCAAGCATCAAAAACTGACCTTTGAAGAAAAAAAAAAAAAAATCAAGAACAGGGTTTATTTCCAGAAAAATGACTCAGTTACTCAGGATAATCCACAGATGTTTCAACAGTTTTCATTGGGACAATTTCTCTGGCACAAAATAGATGCAGTAAAAACCGTTGACCTCCAAGTGAGAAAATGTGTTTTTTTCTGTGATTATGGTTAACTGACAGACAGTGACTCTACCGTTTCAGGGAGCCTCTTGCAGTGTATCCCTCTGTGGAGAGAGTTCCGGTGGGGTCCTCCTTCGCTCCAGAGCAGCAGAAGCATGGCGGTCTGGCTGGAGTCAGCTCACATAGGCTGTCTGCTGCGAAGGGAGAAACTGGTGGGGTGAGGGATTGGCTGAAGTCGTCTGCCATGCTGCCAGTACAGAATCAGTATCACCTTTAATGACAAAAAAACATTGTATTGAGACATGACAAGATTGTTTCACAAAACAGAGGTAATGTGTTGCATCAGGTGCAGACAAAAGTTGCAGGCATTCACATACTGTAGGGAGAAGATGTACAATATAAAAGCAGATTAAACGTGAGCATACAATACAAAGCTATACTATATATATCTTAAGGTATTGTTAAACAGTGTAGAACATTACAATACAACACACATCAGAACTATATATGTTATATCAAACAGAAGCTGGCATTATTCAGCAGACAGCTGTCTATCTGAGATATGTTAGGTTTCACTTGTAAAATCCAACCCTCAAAATCTGGCAATTGATGTCACCTTGCTTCATAACTCGTCAGTAAGTTAACCTCAGTAGTCACATATTGCTACAGCTAGACAACATAGCAAGTGTGTAAAATGACCCACAGCAGTTATACGATGTTTTATAAAAGGTCTTTCATACAATGTTTTATAAAAGGTCTCTCTACAATGTGTGTGTGTGTGTGTGTGTTTGCCAGTAAATAAGCCAGCATCCTAATTATGTTAGTGTTAACTAGCTACCTAACTGTCAAGGAACGTTAGTTTCTGCTTTAATATGTTGAATGCACAGCTAGCTTTAACCAAACAATGTATAATAACAAGAAGTGAAAGTCAACTGTTGGTTCCATTGCAACATCAGAGCTACGCTTCCGACATTTTGGACTGAAAGCGACTATCAGACGCCAGTAAAACCTCCGCTTAAAAAGTGCTGTACAAAAGCAAAACAACATTGGTTCTATTCTATCGTCATATTCTACTAAGATGACCTGTGTTGAACAATAAAATATTACAAAATATAACAGGCGTTTCAGCAGCGGTGGTTGTCAAAAAAACACCGGAGTTTCATCTCTCTACTTTTAACCTTAGTGACCGAAATAGCAGCATTTCTAACAAGGAAACTAAACAGAGCAGCGCTTCCGTGAACACAAACGTTAAGAAACATGTACAAACCTTATATTTCGGCTTCTTGTGTAATGTTATATTCCGTAAATGTAAAGCAAAGTATGAAGATTAACACTCATATCACAGCTGTTGTCATGACTCCCTTGTTTGGGTTTTCAGTCTCTCCCGCGCGTCCACTCCACGCATGCGCGAACTCGCCCCCCGTCTGTTGATTGGTCGGAAGTTTCTCGGTGGGTGTGGCCACGTGACGCGGTCCTCTCGATCTACATTTACACACCACAAGAGAGTTCACTGCGACGTGCTTCCTTCTTCGCATAAGTTCTCAAGGTGGAGTGAGTTGCTGTCCTGTCTGGGCTTGTCAAATAGTCTCTTGCTTGTTTCTTGCTTGCTTGAATTTTTGTTAAAGAGCAAAATAAATTCGTTCAACATAACGTTACCACTTATAACACCACCTATATTCACCTTCACGAGACATTAAGTAACACTAATTTAAGCTAGGCTAATTAAAAATGTCTATTTGGTCTTATAAATAGTCACAGAGTTCAAGTTTGCTTAATTTACACCAAATATATCAGATATAGGCCTTAAAAGAAACAAACAAGACGAACACTGTTCAGTATGTCTAAATTATGATCATTAAAACATCTATAGCATACACTTTTGATGTTAATAAAATGTATTTTGATGCACTGACCAGAGCACCTGCTCCATGACTTCTCTATGTCAAAGTGACTTTGTCCCCCTCAGTCTTACTTCAGGGGTCCAAACAATGCAGTGGTTTAAGTAGACTTTTCTCCACGCTAACCCTGATTTCCATATGCAGATGTGTCTCTCCCTACAGTCCCTCTCGCCATCACACCATTTCTTGCATTCTAATGCATTTCTCTCACATCTTTACTAAATCCCCCCTTCCGCCTCACAGCCGTGGATCTGCTCGTTTTCTCGACTTACACTTCATTATTTCTTCTGCACGTTTCACTTGTCTAGTAGAGGAGATGCTGCACGGTAGATACGCTGTTTTGCATGCTCTAAAAATGTGCACGTTTTTATGACCAGGAGTCAGTGGAGACAGTAAACATGGATGCGTCGGGACATTTGTTTCTTTGCGATGCATCGACCTCCCGCTCCGCTTTCAACAGGAGGCAGTCCGTCTGTGTGTGTGTGAGTGAGGAGGCTGTGTCGACTGCAAGGGAAAGGTAAATGCTTCTTCTTTTTTTTCTGTCACTACGCTACAAACCCATTCATTCCTTTCTAGGCACAGTAGTACATGATGGAGGGAGTGAGGGAGGGATGTTTGAACCTGTTTCATCCCCCCTCCCCTCGTCCTCTGATGGAGCCTCGTTTCCAGCCTGTGATGCAACTGGACCAGGTTACATTGTGGTTTTTAATTCAAACATTTGATGACTTGATTGAGTCCATTCTCTGGATGCACTTACTAGTAATCCACCCACACTTATATAGCATCACAAAAATAATGCCTATAATGGATGCAGTGGGGCTTTATTATGTTAAGGTAATAATCTGCAGTTGTGAAAGCTTCTTGATAAACTTAATGAACTGGGTGTAAAGGACCACTGTAGCTAACATATGGGTTACTACTGGCAGACTGCTACAGGAGTAACATCTGATGCTCCGCTATATAATGTAATAATAGTCAAAAATATACAGCCACACAGGTGTAGGTGTCATGCAGGTTGTATTTGGGTGGAGCTACGCTGCTGAGGATAGATCCTTTTCTCATGAGATGTTTTGACTTGGGACAGTAGGAAAGCACAGGTGTAAGTAACAACATTAACCATGTTATATTCAGGTGCCCAGGTAAGCCATGCCAATGAGCCAGCATGCACATAACCAGGGCCTGCTGGCGCACCTAAATGGAATGCATCCATTGTTATACTATAATAACAAATATTATTAGTTACACATGTGCTATACACTATATGGAGCCCTGAAACTGATAAAAAGTAGCACAGAAATCACAGATCTATATGAATACTTTTAGTTTATTAAACAAAATATAAAGTTTTATACATTATACTTTAACCCAAGCAACATTTCCCATTTTACTTTTCACATTACCAGTTTCCCTTTAAGATGTGAGATGGATGTGTCCATGTATATCCAGTCTGGTCTGCAGTGCAGGTGTAGTTTCCTTTATCAGTTGATTGGAGGACTGGGCCCATTTGCTGAGGTCACCAAACTTTGCTGAGCTCAGCATCTACTGTAAAAGGTGTTTATTGTCCTGCCCTAAAAGGTGTAACAAAGCTAACACATAGGCTAAATTCCAAATCACATACTCTTTCTTTTTACAATTATTACATACGACAGCTGCCCTTACAAAGTACATACTGTTGCATGCAGTATGCATCCAGTTGGGACATACTACTTCTTCATACTATTCTGCCTTGAACTTTGACCCTCTTGCTCATAGAGAGCTGCAACTATTAGTCGATTCTGAATAGCCAGAAAAGCATGCAGGCTTGCATACCAGGACATCCTGGTATTTTTGGCATATTGCATTGACATACTATGTATTGGGACATACTACATCTTTTTCTGGCATACTAAATATTATGGTATGGGTATTGGAGCGCACAGACAGAGTCACGGAAATGTTAATCAAGCAAAGTGTGTACACATCCACACAGCCGTGAGTGGAGGTCTAATCTGTTAAAACCTGTGTACCTGCATCGCCTTTCTTTAGCCCCCCCATCCCTGACCCACTAGAGGGATCATGGGTCATCATGAGTTATGGTCACCTACAGATCAGCTGCTGGTAGGAGGTTTATGCAGCATTTCTGTACTGTCTGCAGAATGTGAAAAAAATGGGAACACCTCACTGTTATTCTGACTTGGGAGCATTCACTGCTAACTTTGTAGTTGCACCAATAAAAAGCCTAAAATAGCTACTTTTACTGTGTTAACATATCTGGAGGGGCTTTGTTAACAAGTGAAACCAGGTACAAACAACGTACAGTATACCTCTTTTTAAATCAGATGAATCGATTTTATTAGTGTTGATATTAAATTTGATTTAGATGTAACTGCCAGCGATGGCGGCTTTGCAGCCATTTGGCAACTGGTTTGTCGACTCTTCTGTAGTTCTTTTCACCAAGTGAGAGATGTCGTTGCTGCTGTCAGAAATTCCCAGTTTCTCCAACTCGAAATCACAACTAGGAGGCTGACATGAGCTGTTTTTCTGACTTTGGCTGCTCGTAATTATCTGAACAATAAAGTGTGAATGCAGCATTAGTACCTTGCTCAAGGACACTTCAGCATATATATCCCAGTCTGGTGTGTGAACCTGACTGTGGCAAACAAAAACAAGTTGACTGGAGTTGACAAAAATGTTAAGATGCGCTGTATAATGTTGCTGTATACAGGACAGATGACACTGAACCACTCTGAATTAGAGTGCCTTCAATCTGGACAATGCAGAACAACTTTTGTAAAGAAATATATATATATATATATATATATAAAGGATTCTTTGTTTTATGTGCAATCAATATAATGAACAAACAGCACAAATATATCCCTATGCCTGGAGATTTCAGATATCAACTTTTGTACATACAGTATATTGCTGATGATTTGTGATGCGTGTTGTGGTAATTATATTTACTGACAATAAACACAGTAAAAACAATAAAAATACATTTATTTTTTTACCGTGTTTATTGTCTTGATTGGTGAGAGAGACATATTTTCTGCTCTGGTGAGACGGTAAAGTTCTGTGCTCTTCTATCGGGGAATGCTTGTTAACATGAAGACTTGGACTCCAGTGAATGTATCTCTACTGCTTGCCCCCTTGTGAGCAGTAATAAAATGGTATTTTACTGTTGTCAGACACTTAAAATAGTTTGGCTTCAAGTTTGCACAGCCGAGTTTGGTTGGGGTAATAATCTGGACATTGTAAAATAATGTTATCCTATGACCGGTAATTTGACCTCTGTAAATCCTGTTCGATACTATTCCACCATTAACTCCCCCCTCTTTAAGGACTGTAGTCAGAGGCATGTAATGACTTTGCATAATGAGTTACATTCTCTTTTTTCATTGGGTCTGCTTTCTAAAAGATCTCTGCATTGTACAGGGGAGAGTGCTAGTCCCTTTTATCTCCAGAAAAAAAACCTTGTGGCTACAGTTTGATCAATTAAACTCCTGAAAGGGCCCCCCTCCTTTCATTCATCTGCCTGAGAGGAATATAAAGTTATCAGTCTTCCCAAGCGATATGAGGACGGAAATAAGTAGTTTGTCTATAAAAATGTCCAGGTACTTTATCAGCGTCCCAGAAGGCCCCGAGGCCCTGACACTGTTCAATGTGGCTCTCCTGTACTCCAGTCTCATGTGCTCTCCCTCCCTTCCTCCCTCCCTCTCTCCCTGTCTACTCCATCTCTGCCCGAGGCCCGCTCCTCGCTGGGTGGGTGGGGCGTACGCTGCCGGCCCTGCGCCTCCACTGGGATTGACTGGGGCCCGAGCCCCAAGTGAGGTTATCGATTTCAATCAGTGGCTGGGGAGATTGGAGCTGAATGATGCTGTAGACTTTAAACGGTGGTCAGCTGCACTGTTTGTTGTTTGGGGGGAAAAATGCTGCAGGAGGAGGCACTCCTCTTTTGAAGGGAAGTCAGATAAACATACAAACAGAATTATATATAGAGTGAGAGATCTTAATCTTCTAGTTTGGAGTTCCACTGTATGTTTTAGTTTGTGTTTTTGAGAGTAAAATAGACCCAAAAAGTAAAACGATTTCACACAAAAGACTTTAGGGCTGTCCTCGACCAAAAAAATTCTTAGTCGACTAACTCTACAATTTTATTGACTAATCGACTAGTTGATTTAATTGACAAATCTGTGAAACTGAGTTTCTCCACAAAGAATCACACAAAAGAACCTTTTTAAATCTTGTGTTTACCAGAGATGTGCTCATAAGATTCGTAAGTCATTCATCATTAAAAGAAAAGCATAAAAACGTCTAATTAAGTAAATAAATCTTAATCGACTATAGGGCTGTCCTGCATACCATTTTTTGGGCTTCGAAGCTTTGTTGAGAAATATTCGAAGGTATTCGAAGGTATTCGAAGCTTTGCGGCGCAGCGCAGCAGGCTGCCATGTTCTTCTGTCTGTCTGTCTCCATCTTCCCTGTTTCAGTGCCGCTGCTGCACTACTGTACACACACACCTCTACACACAACAAACAGCGATATCCGCCTGAGAATGTTGAATATGAATAATGAGTAATGTTGTGGACTCATTCCTTATTTCATGGGGTATTTAGGGATTTATACATTATTATTACATACTTATATATATATCTATATATATATAAACAAAAAACCAAAGCATTTGAATACTGATTTGTAGGTCGATTACCATGGCAATGGTCGAAGCTTTGAAGCATTTGGGTCAGCCCTAGTCTACTAAGACCAAAACGGCTGATTAGTCGACTTATAGACCTTACACTAAATAAAGCATGCCGCAACTCTAACAAAACTCTCATGATTTTATTCCGACATTGGAAATGTGTATGTAACAGTGAAATCGCTTGAAATGCCATTTGGTGTAAGGTTGGCATAAGAGGGGGCCGCTCTAGTAGCCTTCATATTAACAATGATGTAGGGCTGCAACTAATGATTATTTTATTAGAACTATTAATTATTATTTGGTTTGTAAAATGTCTGAAGATATTAAAAATAATGTCCATCACAATTTCCAAAAGTCCAAGTTTTCATATTCAAATTTCTTGTTTTGTCCGACCAGCAGTCCTTAACGCTTAAATATTTAGTTTAATATCATTGAAGACTAACAGAAAAAGCCTATGTTCACATTTGAGAAGCTGGAACCACAGAATTTTAAGCACCTTTGTTTAAAACATGACTTAAACGATTAAAAGATAATTAGAAATAGCTGCCGGTGAATTAATCAACTAATAGTCGCAGCTCTCATCAGGTGCATCTTTTAATGTTTAGGAGCTGTACATGTAGAAAACAACTGACTGAATACAAGTTACAAAATTGCTTTCCTAATCACACTCCGTATAAACTAATGTGTATATATAGAGACATTGACCAACTTCATGGATCAACAGTAAATGTTAGTTGCATAATCTGGGGGAAGGAGTGGGAGAGTGTAAGCAATTAATGCTCTTCAATAATGTGTTCTTCCAACAGTTCATTGGGTGTTTTTCTTGTTGAGTAGCTGCTCAGAAGACTGAGGTGACAACTTTTTGTTCCATCATCGTTCGCAGGAAAGCGCAGGCACAAAGAAAAGACTGATAAAGTTCCTGTTTTGCTTAAAGAGGGAAGTTAGTTCACACAATGAGAGCGCCGCTGCCTTCTCTGCTCTCAGAAGCATTTGCATCAAGGCCAGGAGATTAAACGTGTGGGTTGGGAACTGGAGAGAGTGTGTTGTCTCGCTTGGGGCCCCCGGTGCCAGAGTTCTAGCTTTCATCGCACTGGGTGAAAGATTTCTCCTGGACGTTTCACTCTCTCTGTGGCTACAGGTGGGTGGTTTGCAGGCTGTAGGTGGCAGCCACTGTGGATTTCATGCAAAAGTACAGAGGAGGTGGCTGTGGGCAAATTGTTTCACAATTGCCAATGTTCAATACTCTGCGCTGAGATGCTGAATCCCACACTCTGTAAACTCATTTGTGTAGTTAGATGGTATTTGGAGTGTTATGGTAATATTTAAAATCGTAGGTGTTTGTGTTTTTTTTCTAATATAGATATTTATAATGTTTTTAGACTTCAATATAAAGAGCCAATGGAGAGAGAGCATATCCAGTGGAATACTGTTGTATATTAGTTTACGAAAGGAAAATGATGTCTGATGTGTAGAGATGAAAAATGAATTAACAACTATTTTGATTGTAGTAATTATTTGTCTTTTTTCAAGCAAAAATGCCAAACAGCTGTTGGTTCCTGGCAGCTTCTCAAATGTGAGAATATGATGCTTTCCTTGTCATATGTGATAGTACGTTGAATATCTTTGGGTTTTGGACTGTTGGTCGGACAAAACTAGCTATTTGAAAATGTCACATCAGGCATTTTTCACAATTTTCTGACTTTTTTTAGACAATATAAAAACAATAATTAATCATATGTAGTCAGCAGATGAATCGAAAATGAAATCCTCATTAGTTGCAGCCTTACTGACTTGCTTTTCTTCACTGTGTGATACTTATTTGCATCAGTGTGGAAGGCTTTCATTCAGGTGTAACACTGGTTTTATTCCTAGAAACTCACTCTGACATCACTATGCAATGCAGGAATGTGGGTTAAGGTCACAGTGTCCTAAAACATACATTATTGAATTTTTTTTTTTTTTACTTATTTGAAAACCAGTCATTTTCTCCTGTATCTTCTTCTTAAAGGCTCCATGTTCAGTGCAGTTCTGCTGGTGCTCGGCTGCCTGCTGCAGAGGAAACTAGTGACCACAGAGGGGCATCGTGGGACCAACCGCCATGTCTTCTATGCAGTGGAAATGGACGGAGGCATCGGAGCCGCCAAAGCTCTGGTCGAGCAGCACGGACTGGAGTTCATACAGCAGGTCAGTGCATGTTTAAAACCCCTGTTGTTTCCTCCACATATGGGCCTGGATTTTACATTTTCTAAATCCGGTTACTGAGTTTTTTTTTTTTTTTTTAAGAGCTGCCAAAGTGCTGACTTCTGTTTCCTATTTGAGGGATATCTGACTTTCATCAAATTACAACAGCGTTTCTGAATATTTCATATCTGATCAAAGACACATAGAGTAGGCTGTGACACACACACGCATAAAAAGACACATACATGCACCCAGAAAGGCACACATGTGCACATACACACACACACACACACTTCTATCTAGCCAACCTTAGTTTACGCCTGTGAGGAACTCCTATATGTGGAATAGGCTTTGGAGATGATTGGGTCTTTACCTATTTGACTGAGTTTTAATCTGTCATGCTGAAATCTTTCCATTTGTCAGAAGACTACATGTGATTTATCCACATCAATACTTTAAAGGTTACTTTGGTTGTTTGAGTCTGAAAGTGTGTCAGCTGCTCCCTCAAAAAAACGTTCTTGACTGCAATAAAAAATAAGGACTCGGAGCGCGTCTTGGATAGGTGGAATACAGTAGTGTTTTTTTTTGTAAGAGCGAGTTCAAAGAGCCTGTTCAAGGGCACAACACATTTTGAAATGAACTTCTTCTGATTCTCTTTTATGAAAGATTCACAGTCAGAAAGATTTAAAAGGTAAGAGCCCTTATGAATTGACATCCGTTCCTGCTGTGCTCTGTTACATTCAGGATTTTAAAAAGGGATTCTTTTATTTGACTTCTTCTTTTCAAGGAATCGACACAGATTTTTAGGTTAAAATGTACTATTTGGTTAAAAACATTGTGTAAACAGTCCATCATGAAAATTTCAGATGGGAAAAGCTTAAATACAGTGAGGATGATCCATGAAATGCATAAGATAGCTTATGGACAGTTCCATTTTAAAGAGTAGAAGGGCACTTGCAGACTTCAGTCAAGGCCATGCCCTCTCTCGCAATATTAACCAAAGAGAAAAATATTTTGTGTATCCACCTCGTGATTCGGGCTCATGCTGCTCTGCATCCTTCCACCAAGTTTCATGTTAAACTGGCTGGTAGTTTTTCCGTAATCCTGCAGACAAACAAACAAACAAACCAACAAACAAATTAGAAGGACATTCTTGAGAGCGCAGACCTCTGCCAAGGCCATGCCCTATCTTGCAATGTTAAGTGAAAGAAATTGTGTATCGGGATTCAGATCCGCTCCAAAATTGAATGGTTTCTTCCTTGGCCCATGCTACACCCATCCACCAAGTTTTATGAAAATCGGACGAGTAGTTTTTCCATAATCCTGCTGACAAACCGACCAAATGAACCAAAAACATAACCTCCTTGGCGGAGGTAATATGTAAAGCAAACTAGTGGATATCTTGGAATTTTTAGATATTCTGTTTTTCATTTTCATAGCTCTGTTTATAATTGGTTATAGACAGAGCCCTACAGGTGAGAAATCTGAGAAAATCCCACATTACATCACAACTACAGTCTCAGAGAGTTCCCGTAAAAGGTTTTAGTTGCACTTCATTTGTTTACTTTGTTCTTTGGTGACAGATGTGCATTCCTCCGTTGATTTTGCTCACGGCAGACAATCAAAAAACTGTGATTTGAAGTTATTGATAAGTGATACTGGAGGTGTGTGTGTGTGTGTGTTTTGACATTATTGATAAGAGTTAGAGGGAGTGTCCGCTGGCCTGGTGTGAGGCTGTGTGCGGCGCTGGCCCTGGGGAACGGGGACGCGAGCTCATTTTCAACCTTGGCCCCGCTGCCTCTGCTGCTGCCTCTGCTGCTGCTGCTGCTGCCTGGATCATGAATAAAACATCTCTTTGACCTTTATCAGGAGTGTATTGGACAGTCCACCCCCGTCTCTGTCTTCCTCTCTGCCTGTCTCCCTCTCATTGTCCCTCATGTATGCACACAAACACCTCTGCCTCTTCCTGCATTGTTTTCTGCTCTTTTATACACCACTGATAGCCCCTCCGATGCAGTGACCACTTGCAGTGACCCAAAACAAAAGCATTTCCATGTATTTCTGCATATTACACATGGTGCTATATGCAACACATATTTGCAATAACTGTAGTTTTATATTCTGGTTTTACATTTGTGAAACGGTGCAACAGTCCTGTAGCTTTGTAGAGATCCGTGAATGGGTGCTGTGGTGGGATTCTGCAGTGATCCACTGAGGATATGAAGTAAGTGTGTTTGTGTGTTAATAAGGTGTCCAACCCAGCACCACCATATCCTGAGGAGAGCCTCAAACAACCCCCACTCCCAGATCCCCCCAGGTCCAATCTGCTGACTGGTTTTTCTTTTACCTGTCTGTCGCCAGAGGCTGATGCTAAATGTCACTGACACCAAATCGCCTTTGTTAAGTCGAACCTATTGTAAATATAGTAATATCAAGAAGAAGCCGGCGCTTCGCAATTTGCTGTGATATGTATATATATATTTTTAAAAACATTGAAGTGGAATGAGAAGTCTGACAAGCCCCTACGCCAGCTTGGGAGGATTGTGATGTCTGCTGGCATTCCAGCGGTAATGCCGCATGAGTGGAATGGGAATCAAATGTCTCCATGCTGGCACTCAACATATTGTTGGTCTCTTTGATTTAGTGTACAGCATCCAGGAAAATGTCATCTCGTCTCTCCTTTGTGCAGACTTGACATATCCATTTTGCAACTCTAAAATACAGAGGAAAAACAAAGCAAAATACCCCACGATGATGTCTTTATGCCACACGGACAGATTTACTGTGATGCATTGCAGTTGCTTTTTTTGCAGGTGCTTCTTCGGTAGCAGACGCACTGAAGCCTTCCCTGTCAGTCCTTTATGATTTTTAAATGTGTCAAAGAGATGGAGTTTATCCATCCACATTTATCTTTCACTTGTCTTACACCTCGCTCATTTAGAAATGTTTAAAGACGACTGATGGTTTGTCAACATTCCTGTTTAAATTGGAGGATAAATCGGCTCGTTCCCAATGATGCGGAGAAATTGAAATAGAGAAACAAACACAACAAACGCCGTGCACCCAGGAAGCTTGTAATTATTATGGCCGTGTGACAGTACTGACGCGGATTCAAAGATTACTGTCAGACAATGGCGAGTCTCATCTCCAACCAAGGATGTGGTGGTTTTAATGTAATCATTACGAGCCAGAGAGAAAGAGATGCTCTGACTAGGCAGGTAATGGCAGCCATTACAGGTGCAGGGTTTCGCACACAATGACAAAGAAAAAAAAAGAGAACCTGATCGCGATCTAAAATAGATGATTTTTCTGTTTCACTTTATGCCCGCACAGAACAGAACAGCACAGCGACTTGATATTACACGCTGATTAAAAAAAAAAAAAAAAAGTCTCAGCTCACAGGCTTACTTACAATACAGCCGACCCAGTTTTAAGTTACATCACATGATACTGCATTGTTTACAGGTATTATTTCTTGCTTACTTAAGACTTTGCAAATCCGATTAGAGCCAGATTAGGTCTATGCGTTGCATTGTTTTTATTTTAGCTGAGATCACTGCTTTGAGAATTAAGTGCCTCTGTGTGTGTGTGTGTGTGTATGTGTGTGTGTGCGCACGGGGTTTTGGTCTTGAACTCTGACACCAGGAAGTCCCTGGTCTCCAACCAATGGTGAAAGGCCTCCCAGATTCCCCTTCTCTCCAGTGAGGTGGAATACTGCTGGCAGATTACCATATCATTACCATATCATTAGCATAGCATTACGGCGGCACAGCTTGGCTCGCTGTCTGCGGACGTGCTATCAGCTCATCGAGAGATTCAATCCCCAATCCGCTCCACGCTCGCCTCCCCTCCCCTCCCCTCCGCTCCCCCTCCCGTCTCCTCCCTCTGTACTCGCGAGGTGTGTTTTCCATCTGAGCAAAGCAGATGTAATTGAGGTAGAGCACTGGATTTACCGGCTAAATGAAATCACACAAACGCCTCACGATCAGCTGTCGTACACATTCACAGAGCTTCTCCTCTGAAAGCTTGTAGCGCTGCACCCAATTCAGAATTTCTAATATCCTCTCAGAAATAGCCTCAGTCAGATGCTAAGCTATGTCAAGCCTTACTCTGGCTGGATTACTCCGGGCTGTTATGTTACGGCCGTCTGTGTGTGTGTGTGTGTGTGTGTGTGTGTTTGCGTGCTTGTCTGGCAAAAAGCGAAAAAAAAAAAAGGCCAACGTGCCACCATCTTCTCCCTCGCCCCTTCCTCTCCCTTTTCTGTACCGCAGGGCACCCAGGGGCGCGAAGAGGGACACCAATCCTCTAATGGTTGGAAGAGAGGGCCCATTCCATTAGTCAGGGGGCCGAGAGTTCACCGCTGCTCCTCGGCGCGAGGAGGGCGGAGAGAGCGAAATGGAGGCAGGTGTTGGCCGGGGGCAACACAGAGGGCAACACTGCACCAGCTGCATGCTGGGAAATGCAGCACTTTTTTTTTCCCTCTCCCACCCCCCATCTCCACTCCTTCTCTCCCTATTTCTATTTCCTCATGCAAGTACAGATGCACACACCTTGCACATATATAGCATGCACCACACACACACACACACACACACACACGTGCACGCGCACACTCACAGTCTGACGTCCTCTCACCCGCTTTTGTCCCCAATTTTAATTCATTCCAGTAAGCTTTTTCTCCATTTTCCTTATCTCTTTCTCTCTCCATCACACACTCATTCACTCACGGCTATCTCCATCTCTTTCATTTTCGCTCTCTCTCTCTCTCTCTCTCTCTCTTTGCGTACCGCCCCCCCTCTCCCTCTCCCCTCACTCCATCCCCGCTCATGCCTCTCTCTCATTTGTAAATGGAGAGAGGACTTGACTGAGGAATATGTGGAGAAGATGTGGTTTCCCTCCCAGGTGGGAAACTCTGGCGGGAGATGAAGGTAGAGAAGAAGTAGAAGAAGAAGAAGAAGAAGAAGAAGAAGAAGAAGAAGAAGAAGAAGGGGGTGAGGAGGAGGAGGAGAGCAGAAATTGTGCTACCACTCCCTCTCTTTCCCTTCCTCTCTCTCCCCGGGCTGAGATGATGTATGGCTGCAAAGGCCACATGTTGGCCGTGTGATGGATTAAAGCACTTTGTAGGAAAATTACTGAGAGCGCCTCAGCACACCCGAGTCTAGCCCTTAATAAAACTCTCTTCAATATTGAAATGGAGAGAGAGATAGGGAAAGAGAGAGAGAGATAAAGGAGATAAAGGAAGATGGTGGACGATTGCAGCGAGTGGTGGTAGAAGCAGATAGGTGATATGCAATATTGGAAAATATTGTAAAATTGCACGTTGTATAGCTTTACTGTTGGATTTTACTACAAGTTGTTGTTTGGAGTGGGTTTATAAAAAGAGTTTAGAGAGAAATAAGTGAAAGTAAACCAGATTTTATGAAGTTGTTGGTTATTATAAGCTTTGCGGGTGAACTTTTATGACATGTTTGTCAGTTACTGCTGCCGTCTTCTGCTTCAGTTTCAGTGATTTCCATTTTTTACTCAAAGTACGACGCTGAGAAAGTTTTGAAGAAAACACAGAATCCAGTCCAGACCTGTGACAGTGGACTTCAGCTTTAATTTTCAAAAAGCAGATCACTGTAGATGTTTTTCATCCGGAAGGAGAATTATTTTTCATGGTTCAATTAATTGTGAGTTTGTGAGGGAGTGGATTTTATTTTTGGTAGCTCAACTTTTAACTGAGTGGGACTCATGAAGGACAGAAATAAGTGTAGCAGGCCTGTAGCAACTTGGACTTGGAATGTATTAACTTACGTACGTGGGTGTAGAGTGCAGAGAGCCTGTTTATATAACTAGTGCAGTGCCCTGTTCGGGCGGGCCGAATGCTCGGCCGGTGGTTTTGCTGTTTGCAGTTTCCTCGAGAAACGCTCGTAAACAACTGCACACTGGACGCTGCGCTTCCCTGGGTTCTGAGCAATACACCTGCCATGACGTAGTTGCATCACACACCCAAGTCACGGCTCCTCAGAAACACTGGTGAAATACACTCTGATTCACGGGAAAAGACCCACCCAAGTCCGGCTGCTCACGGTCATAAACACTGATGAAAAAACACTCAGTGGATGTATTAATTTCCAAATGGGCATATTAGTCACTTACTTTGACATAACCACCGTGGTTATAATGTAGAGCATGGATTTAATGAGTGGAGGTATTTTGCAGGCAGATACGTCATAATTTAGTATGACAAAAACACACACAATTTGAGTTGCAATGGCAGAGTTATTCCTGTAGAATATCTGCTCATGCTCGTTGACTCCAGGGAAGTGAAGAAGAGATCAGTATATACAGCATCAATGTATTATGGTGCCTTCAAATGAAATTCGTGAGCTCATGTTTACAACATGGGAAGTCGTGTACACGATATACGTGGCGTTTTAAAAACGTAGCAAGCTAGTAAGCAGGTAACAAAATGCAGTAAATGCAAAGGTATAATGACAGAGGAAAAAGATGAGGTTGTTGGGAATATCAACATTTTCCTCAAACATATTATAGAATTACAAAGAAAAACAATATATGATTAAAATTACAATAAATTAACTTATTATGCACCAAAAAATTAACTACCGTGGCCTCCGCCATTTCTCACAATGTCAACAAACACGTCACAAGTCGTGAACTCGGAAATTTCAGAAACTTACACTTCCGAGGTCGTGAATATGACATGAGGGGGCGTTCATATGGGCCCAACTCATAAACACGGTAAACACGACCCCATTTGAAGGCTCCATTAGTATATCCAACATCCAGCTGTGACAAAGGGTACAGGTTAAAACCTGTAGGATCAACCTACTGCTCATGTTTCTTGCCCCGTTGAGCTTCTTTTTAGGTATGTTGCCACATTCCCAAATATTATCAATTAACCCTGCTGTTGTCTTCGGGCCAAATTTGACCCGTTTTCAAACTTCATTATATCATAAATATGGATGTCTTTCACCTGATTTCCTCAAAATTACATGGATGGTTCCCTTATATGGTCTTTGCAAAAAACACACTTTCACATTGTCATTAAACATTTTTTTTATATTATAATATTTGTAATATTCTGACTAAACTTTGACATATATCGGTCTGTGATAATCCATCAACATTATTCGTCCAATTGTGAGTATTGTCCAAATAATTCATAATTTCTGCATTTTTTCCCTAAAAAATGAGGTTTAATTTCATATAAATTAGGTTTATTGACCATGAATTCCAAAAAAAAGTGTAAAACTTGTGGTAATGAGTTGGAATGAAGTTGGCCAAAAAAATGTAATACAGAATTGGGCGATAAATTATAATGTATGCTTTAAAAACAGTCAAACCAGACCGGGTCAATTTTGACCTGGGGAGACAAAAGTTGCATGGTTGACAGGAAGACAACAGGAGGGTTAACTTAGTGAGTACATTGTTTTTATTACATATAGAAATGATGACCAAAACTACATAAATAAGATCCAAGTTGTAATAAATTGTAATTTGTATGTATGATTTACACCAAATAACTCAACACCCAATCCTAAACTACTGTGTCTTCAACAACCCATCAGTCCCTGTATTTGTCACTTTACGATGGACTGTGGAACCCTTCACGCTCCCTCCCATCTCCTGCATTTCCTGCCAATACTGTAACCAACAAGGCTTAACTGCTCACCCCATTTAGCCCCCTAGCATCCCCCTCTATCACCCAGCCCTCCTCCTATCTCTCCTTTCTGCTTCTCCATATTTGGGGCTGTGGAGGCCACAGCCCCTGTAGGGCTGTTAGTATACACACCAGCTGCTGTTTTCTCCATAGGGTGGGCCGCCTCACGTGGCTCTCACACACTGCTTCAATGACTCTTGATGTCTGTGTTTGTTTTTGTTTATCCTTCATGTTTTTTTCCCATCCATGCCTCCCTCCATCTCTGTTGCTCTCTCCTCTTTCTGTCTGGCTGTTGGAGGCCGTCAGCAGCAGCGGGGCATGTATCCTGTGGATGCTTCAGCACTGAGATGACTCAAAGTCCAGCTCTGCTGAACTGCCATCAGATGCTGTAGTATTAATCAGGCTTCTTGTGGTATTTGCTTTTTGAAGGCTACTACAGAGATACACTGTTTATATGTTTTGGACTGAGCTTGATGGAAGGTCACAGTTTGTGCCAACATGTGGCGTTTTTAGTTACAGTTGCCTATAAATTAATTTATATTAGGATATTGGTAAACAGACTACTTGTTAACAATGACCGACTCAGCACTGTTGTAGTGTTAGTCCTTGAGTTTCTCAGAGTTTACACATTGCCCATAAACCCTGCTGCTTCAATGAATAGTAAGATCTATAAAAATAGAACATATATAATAAAATAGAATAACAATTAAGTTAGGCCTATAGACTACCGTAAATTAATTAATTAATTAATCAATGAATGAGTTAATTGATGAATTAATAATGGATATTATAATACGTTGTATTGGCTACAAAGGGATGTAATAAGTGAAGGTGGCAGGTGACAGAAAAATAGCTGGTATAAGTGAGAAAATGTGATTTGTGATGGGTTTGTATGCTTGCATATATGTACAAAAATAGAATAAAATAATAGAATAAAATAAAAACAATCAAAAAGATAAACACATAATAATAATAATAATAATATACTATTATTATTATTATTATTATTATTACTACTACTACTACTACTACTAATAAGTATTATTAGTATTTTATATTAATAATGATAATAATTATAATAGCATTAATAAAAATAATAAAAGTCAATTTAGGAAAATGGCATAAAAACTCCATTAATCATTTTATTTATTTGTGTATTTATTTGACCATTTAGGGGAAGCGAATCAACCATTAAACACAACACTGACATGTTATTATCATCTTATAAAGTTGTTATAGTGAACATAGCAGACAGTGAGCAGAATTAGCATTTATCTGGAGTGGCGTATTTGTCCATCGGACAAATGTTAGTCCAATATTCACTCTCCTATTAGCTCTTTTTTTGGTCTCCACCATCTCTGGAGATAAATTTTCTGTCTCTGTTAAATGCTCCACTATGTTCACCAGCTAGTCGCTAACCTGATCTGTCTGGCATTCAGTGTAGGGCAGGTATCTTTCTCTTTGATATTGTAAAGTGAAGTTCAGTAAGAAGTTCAGAAGAGCATCGCATTGTAATCAGTTTTGACTCTGCTAACTTGTGATGGGCATTTGTCATTCATTCTGGCATCATATGAAGTAAACGATTCATTGTTTACTTAAAAAAAAAAGATGAACCTTTTGTGTCTAAATACATCAGTGACTTGCCTTAGTAAAGATGATTTAAAAAGGTAAAAGGAGCTTTTAACAATTCTCATGGATCATCACAACGCTTCACATCATGTCCCGTTTTGTATCTCTTTTAGCAAATAAAAAAAGAATTTAACAGAAAGTAAAAGGACACAAACGCATAAGAAATAAACAAAATTGAAAAAAAAAAACAGACATTAAGGAACAAAAGACAAGGAGTAGATCACAATACCTGCGGCTCTTGTTAAGCTTGTGTGATTCACGGTGCCTTAAATCTGCTTTTTTCTTCAAGTGAGTTGTTTTGAATTGTGATGGGTCTCTCAATCATACGCTATGATAATCTGATTCGACACTTGAAGAGGAAGCAAAGGGATTTCTTATCCGTCCATAGGAATCAATAACAAACGGGTGAAGAAAAATGTGGCGTAACAAAACTAAATCTAGAGAGATCACTGCTGCATTGACTACACATAACAAAAATACTACCTAGGGAAGTATTAGTGAACTATGAAATCATTTAGCAACCATTTTTATCAAAAGGCTTCAGTGATGAGCTTTTACAGTTAAATGAACATCAGACACTTGCCTCAATAATTATTCAATCCAGTTTCATGACATTTTTTTTTTTTTTCCAAATCAACTTTTGATTGTTGAAATCTTTTCATTGTGCTTCAATGGCAAACAAAAAATTGGGCAATTTCCAGAGTTTAATTAGAGCTTTTAGTGTCCTTAGTTCGTCAAGTGTCGCAGCTGGAGGAGAAACCAGCAGAGCAGCTCAAGGTTCACTGTTTTTTATAGGGACTTTAGCGAAGGTAGATTGGAGTATTTCTGTATTTCCTGTCTCGATTTATAATACAGTATCTTTTGGTGATTACTGTTCGTGTTTGAAGAGCATGTTGTGTTCTGTTAACCTTTAGCTCTGCTCAACAACCGGCTACCCAGTAAAGCGTACAGTGCGCCTCAATGATTTTTTTTATATTGCTGTAGTGTTGCTGCTCTTGTTCCTGAGGCTGCACATTAGGTAGATGCTTAAACAAAATAAAAACCCACTATGGGATAATTAAAATTCCGTTCTCTAATTGATTGATCTATTATTCTTCTTTGTCTTCGCTCTTGACTTCCAACTCGTATAATTGCAAGTGATTTTTGGTCGGGGTCCAATATTCTTTAGTCCAATATTTACTCCTTATGGGAGCTTTTTTTTTATCAGTTGTTCCTCCCAGTAATAGTAGCCAGATCTGCAGCTGATCCAAGTCGTAGTTGATTTATTTTTTGTTTCTTTATCATACTATACTGTGTGTAGCATATTAAATGAGACTATAGCTTCCAGTTGTGTGAAGGAACTTTGGAAAAGTCCACGCAGACTTTTCCTTTGGCTTATTTTAATTAATACACAGGCAGTTCTTGCACGTAAAGTACCTTATCTGAAGTTAGAGCATGTCATGGTTATCATTCTGTGAATACAGTTAATAGTTTAATTAGTGGTTAGCAGGGTTGCCTTACAGCGACAATGTGTTTGAATACACTGGCTGCTATGTATGTTCTCCTCATGCCTGTAGCTTTCCACCTACAATCCTAAGACAAGCAGGTCAGGTTATTTAGAGACTCTAATCACACATAAACACAACTAGTACATTATGTTAATGCAATTAGTACATTGTTTGCCTGCAATATTTTTTGGATTACAAATACAGAAGAGCGACGAGGTGAGAATTACCGTTTTATACATCTACTTCTACAGTTTATCTTGCACATGAACCCGAATAAACCTCTGCAAACGTGCTTGATGTGAATAGATTCAAAAGCGAACCATGTTAGTTCTCTTTCCTTTCAGTTACACAGGAATCCTAAAAAGCTTAAACTTTCAATCTGCATAGGACATGGAAAAAACTCTGCAAATTATATTATTTTCAGACCCTAATGAAGACTATAGAATCGATACGCTTTGGTCAGTTAGATTGCGAATATGCTCAAAGAATGAACTTATATTATCATTTCACCTGAAGACAGAGTGTCTCGTTTTTTTCCCATCGTTGTCTGCACTACTTAATATTAAGCAAGAGTTCCTGGATTCTGTTTTTTGTACTTTTACCTGCCCCACTAAAGAGCAGCTCTCGGATCAGCCATCAGAGCCACGCAGCGCTTCCTCCTTCTATTGTGAACTACAAATTCTATCTAGATTTCTTCTTGTGCTAGTGTCTAGAATTGCGTTGTGGGACGTTTTCAGCACTCTTTTCTTTCTGCTATTGTTATTTTCTTTTGTTCCATTAATCAGTGCTCCTGTGGTCTGTGGGTGAACGGAGAGATTCATTAAGCTTTAAGCTACCATTCCTTATGTGACAGATTTTTGATGATCAAGTCTTTTATTTAATCCCCAAAGTTTTCTCCGTTTTAACTTGCTATTTCCTTAATATACACTAAATATCTATTTGCAACAGTGTTCTTTATCGAGATAAGAGCCAAATAATACAAGTAAGACGAGTTGTTAATGATGGTGCCGTATATTAAAACTTGTGAAATGACACTTAAACATGACAATCTTTGATTGAATTTACATTTCAGATGGCAGTAAATTGATATTCATGCATCATTAACATCTGTCAGTACCCAGGGTTTTTGATTTCCAGCAGCAACATAGTCGAGCCCACATATTATCCCTTTGAAATCTTTGCAGCACTCTCCTTACAGCAGCAGTACTGTTATGCTAATCCCCTCTTCATCAGTGCCTCGGACTAAGGTCATTCGTTGGAGAGATTCAGTTAAGCAATCAAGACCTCGAGAAGAGCATTTTCAATAGTCCTGTCTGTCAGTTTATACCTCTGTCTGGAGTTTGAAGGTCTAGTTGAATTGAGGTGTTGTCCTCAGTCCGAGGAGAGGGCGACAGGTCAGGGTGCTGTGTCTCTACATCTACGGTGTTAGTGTCACACATTCAATCTCCACATCTTGCTTTAGAAAAACCTCAGAAGGACTTTCCAGTAGTTACTGTTTCCACGACCTTAGGTCATTGCGTTTTATCCAACGATAAATGGGTAACATGTGGGTGTTTAGTCTGAGGCGCCATTTATCAGATTTTAATGAATTTCGGAACAAAGTTCTGCAAACACAACCGGATTAGTCTTTGCTGTGAAAAAAACCCATGTGGCTCTTTATAGAGCTCTTTCCATTTTTACTTGTATAACCATAACCTATATCTATCTAGATCTGCAACACCCATTTCCCTCCACACAGATTGTCTGCCATATTGAATTTTCAAAACTTTTCATTCTATCGAATGATTCAAAAATATTTTGATGTACCTCCCCCAAAAAGTTTTTTATTTTATTTTTTATACTTCATACAATTTCTTAAAAACATGTCTTATTTGACATAATCTGCCATTATTCGTGAATGCGTCACGAACCATATCTAGGTGACACATGCACATAACTCCAGCTGATCTTACTCTTACAGTTGGCACCTGACGGCATGATACATTTAAATGTCTATAATTTAGTGGTCACAAGTCTGTAAAAGGATGAATTATGCAAAGTTTCATGTCAGTCAATCCCCTAATAATCTCAGACAGGATTTAGATGTTCTAAATCACACACAAAACACTTCACAGTATAGCATGGCTTTCAATCAGTGGGCAACCCTCCCCACCCCCCAGGTCTGAGAAGTGAAGCCAACGCAGAAGTGCCTTAAACATGAGTTTATGGTCTCAATCGCTAGTTTGTCTTCTTCAATACAGCATGATGTTCATTTAGTAAATTATGGTCCCATTTTAGAGTCAAATAGACCATAAAGCAGGGGATGCTTCAGGGCGTGGCTCCCTTGTGATTGTCCGTTGTCCGGTCTGGGAGTTTTACTTGTTTTTCGTCTTAGAACTTTAACCCATTCACTGTGTGTTTTCAGTTCATGAAAGTTAATTATAACCTTTAGGTATAGCCAAAAAATGTCTTATTCAACGGTCGGTTGTGCTTAGCTCCACCCTCTGTGTCACTTTTGGTTTCAAAAAACCAAGATGACGACAGCCGAAACCAAGATGGCGACGGCCAAAATGCCAAACTCAAGGCTTCAAAACGGCAGTCCACAAACCAATGGGTGACGTCACGGTGACTACAGCCACTTCTTATACGGTCTGTGGTTTTCGATCAATAACCAATATTTGTAGTAGACTACGGTAGTAGCCTGTAGGATCCAGTATCTACACCGTTAATGGATCCACTACGTTAAATATTCACTTCTGACTGCAGCCGACTAGGACATCCCAATTCACGTCAAGCTTACTTAGTTCATCGTGCAATGACTCAAGCATACAGTAGTATCTATCTGTGTGCGTGTGTGTATGTGTGTGTTTGAAAACTCTCATGATTAGTGTTCTCAGTGACTGGCTGGCTGATGGGGTTGATTTGTCCGACAGTGCTGTGTGTCAGGCAGGCTCAGCGTCCACACTGGAGAACATGAGTGAAGGAGCGGATAATTGATAGTGACAAGGCGCTCCCAGCCTTAATTGCTGCTGGTGAATTAGATTACCTTTTCAAAGTGCCTTCATTAGCAGAGGGAGAGCCATACCAATGGTCCCCTGATTGGCCTCATATTGTTTTGCTGTGAACCTGCTCTGGCAGGGCACATGGATGTGCGTGTATGTTTGTGAGGGTGTGTGTGTGTGTGTGTGTGTGTGTGTGTGTGTGTTTGTGTTTGTTTTGGATTGAAATTGCTCACTAATTTCCATGTACAGCTGTAGTTTGACTGTGTGTACATGAGTGTACGTTATGCACATCCAATGTCAATAATGTCAAGTTGTCAAAGTGACACACTGAACAGAAAGTGTTGCTCTGTTTTTGGGCCACTGACTGCTTTGACAATTTTAAAGGGTAGGTTCACACACATATTACAGAAAACAGCCATAGTAGTGTCATTTTGTTTGATTCAACAGCAATGTGTCTTTCATAAAAAATTCTGGAAGTTAGCCGAATGCCCACATGAGACAGAGTACAAATAAGAGTCATGTTTTGACGATTTATACACAGTAACGTAATGTTGTATACAGCTACTGCTTATTCTGTCATGTGAGTGTAAAATAGTAATTGATGCACATTGATATGCTTCCTCTCAAATCCCTTTCCCACCTGCACCTTAAAGGTCCCATATTGTAAAAAGTGAGATTTTCATGTCTTTTATGTTATAAAGCAGGTTTAAGTGCTTTATAAATACTGTTAAACTATCAAAACGCTCAATATACAGAGAAATACACACAGCCCGTATTTAGAAATCGTGCGTTTGAAACAAGCTGTTTGGATTTCTGTCCATTTGTGATGTCACAAATATACAATATATAGATCATTACACAGTTTTAAACATAAACATTCTAAATGTGTCCCAGTTTATTTCTTATTGCAGTGTATGTAAATAATCAGCTGACAGGAAGTAAACATGGACCCAAACTGTTGCCTAGTAACGCAATTCCGTTGTAATGCACTAAAACGGAGCATTTCTGACAGAGGGTAAATACAGGTATATTCAGGCAGACAGTGTGAGGAAAATAAAGTTTTTTTCTAACACTACAGCATGTAAACATGTTCTAGTAGAAACACAAAATACAAGTATGAACCTGAAAATGAGCACGATATGGGACCTTTAATCTGTAAATCCGGGGCAATTCTCTATGTCATAGTCATATGGATGGAGTAGCTGTATATTGATTTTCCATGTAAGACACTGAGGACACTCAAGAGATTTCCGAAAAAATCTTCCACCACAGCTCTAGTGGGAGTCAAATTCCCAGATAGTGTACACAAAATGTAAAGACATTTTCACATAATAGCTTTCTTTTAAGAAAGTCAGAAGGAAAATGTTTCTTGTTTTGACACCAATACCACCATCATACTTCTGAGGATGCCCTCGAGTCAGCAACCAAACAGCAACACATTGTATGATAATGTTGTTTTCTTAGTTGCTAGCTTTAAAGAAAAATAAAAAAGAAGCTTTGTTTATATGATTGCACTGCCTGGAACAACTTTTTCTACAGAGGAAAAAAGTCCTTATAGAAACTGTTGACGTGAGATCTGAAAACCTACAGAAAGTGCAGTTAAAGGCAGGAGACAGAAAGATGCGGCTGAGCAGGTGGAGCGAGTCGCATGGTTGCTTTGGATAAAAGAGCTATATAATTGCGGTCCATTTGCCATCACTTAAAGAGCTTGGCTAAAGAAAAACTCTACAGTCAGCAAGGGGATTGAACTAGAACTGTACATGGGCCTAAAACTGATACCTGATGCTGGCGTGCACCTGGGTATTTAAGAAAAGGCCCGACTGGTGCTGCCAAATATGAGATATAAACACATCCTGAGAACCCAAGTTCTGTTTTGGCTGTAATTCATCCATTACTGGCCATTAGCTTGCCAGGCTACTTACTTACAACACATGAGACAGACAGAGAAAAAAAGGAACATTTCTTAATAAATTAGAAAATGACCGTACCTGAACCTGTCTTTGGAACTTTACTGTAGATCTAACTACTATAAGTAGACATTTGTGCTGAAAACAACAACCATTAGACAACTGGTGAAGTCAAGGGTGTGGCTAGAACTTTCTGTTGGTGGGAACTTTCCTCCAGGTGTGGACAGAAGAGAGAGAGAGAGAGAGAGAGAGAGAGAGAGAGAGAGAGAGAGAGAGAGAGAGAGAGCACCCAGCATAGCTCCCTATCTGCTCACAGCCACAGGATCAGAACCATGGAGAGCGCCGCAGAGCGCAGTGCCAGTTTTCTGTTGGTTACCCAGAGTAACACGGACACACTGTTTCTAGAGAGACATAATGCTGTTGAGTTAAGATAGAACAAATTTCAATGCTGTGTGTGGCCACTGCAAATGAAATTCCCTTAACCTCCGTTATATTGATGTGAAGGTAGAAATCTCAGAGATATAGATATCTCAAAACCTGGACAAATAGCACCACAACTATCTGCATCGCTAAATACCACCGAAGGTCAGTGGGAAAAATACTAATATTACTTTACTTATGTTTGTACCATCTTGTCTAGTTTTCAAATCTACAGTTTAATTTTAATGTCTCATCGTGTTTTCAGTATAGGGATGCATGGTGGGCAAATACTGACTTATTGAACCGATTGGATATTGGCCATGAAGTGACTGATCCACAATAATTAGAGTGTGTTTGTCAATGTCATGACATTTATGTCGCTGCTTTCAGTTACAGTGTATAGGTATTGTAAGTGTGGCTCTGTCTATTTCTTGAAAATGCCCACTTAAACTATAGAGTCCAAGCGTGTAGTCGACGCGTGTTTCAATAAAACTCCGTTGTCCATGTTCTTCATTTCAACCGTTTACTGAAAATCTTTCTGAAGTCTTCAAATACAAAAATGGTAACAAAATATCAAAAACATAAGCAGTAAAAAGGTAAGAACAGTAATATTAAGCACGGTCAAAGACTAGTGTGCTCTCCAGGCTCCATAGCTTCAACTGAATCGTTTAACGAGCACATGCAGCACAATTTAGCTTTCGCCCAATCAGAAGACAGGACTGGCTGCAGTCACAATTGGTCCTTACTGAGCACACTGCAGTGAAACTACAGTTATTTATCTCAAGCAAATAAAACAAAATGTAAATTAACCACAGATATTTCTACTGAACAAATGGCTCTAAAAGATATTAAGTCACAGGAGGCTCAAATTCTGTTTTTAGTGCCAAAGCAAACCTCATATTACCTTTAATAAAACAAATTATTCCAACGAGTTCTATGCCATTTTAAATTTGGGAAAAAGAGAGCTCTGGTATCTGATCAGTACTCTGTATTGGCAGATACCCTTGAGTTGAGGTATCTGAATTGGTTTTGGTAAAAGGTGGATCCCTACTGTTAGATACATCCATCCATCCAAAGTCCTATTCTTGTCCTGCCACCATCTTCAGTCATGTAGTTTTTACAGTTTAGGTTTTTAGGGGATTTCTACTAAAATTGGGGCCTCATTGTTCCCTAATACCTCTGTAAATAAATATCAAAGTGCTCCTTGATTGATTCCAAGAGGGCATTTTTTTTCCCCAATTGAGATCAAAGGTCAAGGTTAGTCACAGCACCGATGGGGGGTAGCAAGGATCTTGGTTTTATAAAGGCTGGAAACCTCAGTTCTCCAGTTGAAGAGAAGGTTCTATGACCCTGCTGCCAGTACAAACAAGACTCGGTCAAAACCGAGTATCTGTCTGGACCGTATATGGTCAGTATGTGAATTTGTGGCTAAATAGTTACACAAATAGTCAGTGGTCATGTCTGTCATGTTTTGTGAACAGTTTTTTCCACTTATATCCTAATGTTTGATTGAAACTTATAATGAAGCAAATGGCATTCAATAATAGTAAAGGGTAACATTTACTAGTTAGTATATTATAGGCTACATTTTATACAAGGTGAAAAGGTATGAGCATGACATACAGTATGCAAGGTTAAAAGTATTTCATTGTTTTTATCTAAGCATGTGTATCAAAAGCATTCATCATATAAGTGGTGTGTAACAACATATAGTTACATACTTCGCGAAAGTTTATCAGCGTTGAGATATTCCCGCTGTCATCACTGACGTTGTTGCTGCCGTATTTATTCCTAGTTGGAGTGTTAATGGAGCAGCTGCATAGCCTGGCACTGATCGATCCAAACTCCATTCAGAAAACAAGCATTTTAAAAGTTGTTTGCTTGTTGTCTTGCGGAGAGACCTGACAAAGCATGAATTCAGACTTTTTACTAATCGACATCATAATGTCGTTATTTCGGCATCATTTTGATCCGTTTATTATTATTGTTATTATTATTATTATTAATAATAATATTATTATTATTATCATTATTATTATTATTTTTTTTATTTTGGGTTCATACCGTAGTAGCGACATGTGGCTTGCTCCCCAGAAAACGTAAACACAGAACTGTTTTCTGCCTTTTCATTTTGAAAAAGCAACGGCCAATGAGGAAACTCCAACAGTTGGCCGACCAATCTTGTATCTTCATCACTCAGTCAGTCAGTCACTCACTGAGTGACAGACTTTTGCATTTGTAGGGCTGACCCTCTGCAGTCCAGCCCCAAAAATATAAACACCCTAAAAGCTAAGGGAAGAGAGAGAAGGGATTTTGCAGAGAGCACACAGTGAGAGGAGTTATCATGCCATGCAGAGAAGGCGACATGAGCATCTTCTTTAAAAAAAAACAACACACACTTTCTGCCCAAACCCAAAAGTCCAAAACCTAAAGTCTGCCCTCTCTTCATCCCCTGCAGCACCAGTTTCAGCACTATCCATCCTTCCTCATCCCATTTCCATATCTGTCTCCAGTCACTGCTCCATCACCAGCCCCCCAGTCTCCCCCCTCCCCATCCCCAAAAACCCAATGGCATCCCCATCCCCATCCCTGTCACGGGCTTCATCCCTCCTGCCCCAGCCAGCCTGCAGCTCCCCTGCTGAGTTAAATGGAGTGTGCCGGCGTCAGGGGAGTCGCGTGTGCTCAGTTCAGCTCAGCTCAGCTGGGCTGCCAGCGTTATAAACTTACTGTGTGATTATTGTCAGAGCGAGACTCCTCCACCCAGGAGGTCTGCGCTGATGGGTACTATGTCACCGGGTACAGCCAGCCATGGAGGGTGGGATGAGAGAGCAAAGGAGGGATATAGAAAACCAGGGTGAGGAAAGGACACGCGGGGAAGGAGGAGAAATACTGTTGGTGTGGTGGGTGTGATGGAGGACAGGGATCGAGGGAGAAAGGATAGAAAAAAGATGGAGGAAAGGGAACAAGCGGGAGGGCAGAGAATCATCAAAGGAAGGAAAAAACCAAGCTAAGCAAGGAGAGACTGATGTATACCTATCTCAGCAGACAAAGACAAGGGAAGACACACAGAGAGTGATATAAAGAGAAGAATAATGTGCCGGGAGAAGAAAGAGAGGCAGCAGGGAAATCAGCAGAGGGGAGAGAAAGAGGGAGAGACGGGGAGGGTGGGGAGAAAAAGAAAGGCAAAGAGAGAAATTAGAGAGAAAATTTTCAAGCGAGTGATGTGTGCTGTGATTGTTTTTTTCTCCTCTCTCTCTCTTTCTCTCTCTCTCTCTCTCTCTGTCTCGATCTAAACGGTCGGGATGTGGCCTGTATCTGCCGGCAAGAAGGAACTCAATTTGGGACAATTTACTCTGCAGTCTCAGCCCTGATGCACCTCAGGGACAGAGAATAGAGAGAATGAATGTGAAGGGAGATAGAATCAGCAAGCCACACACACACACACACACACACACACACACACACACACACACACACACACACACACGCATATCCACACACGCGGCGTGCGCCTTGCACACAATTGCCCGCCGAGTAGATTTCACTTAGTTAGTTCTAACTCTCCCAGGCGGTCAATACGATTTGAGTTTATAAGGCTTGGAAATGAAAAGCCCAGGATAAGGTTAGATAAACTGTGTGCTATTTGATTTCGGCCCACCTCTTGCAGGAAAAACCCACACAAGACAGATGGCCGGAGGGGATATGCTGATATCATGTTGTGCAACGTGGGGTCATAGGGGTGATTAAGGCTGACTGCGTTATGTGTTCTGACCCCTCACACTGTACGTGCATTGATCTCTCTGTAATGATGAAAACACATTTTCTATTGCATTCTTGTCATATATCTTGAGTTGTGTAGAGGAGGCGCCGTATTTTAACAAATTCTTCACTCAACCAAGCAAATCTTGTGTTCTGTAAAACCCCTTTATGTCCTGAAAGTGAGGTTTTTTTTTATATCCTGATCACAACATTTGTTTCTCTGCTGACAGGTTGGCAGCCTGGAGGACCTGTACACCCTTAGAGACAGCAGGGGGCGCCCTGACAGAGCCACCTTTGAGAACACACTTTCAACCACAGTGGGGGTAAGTATTTTAACTATTCCATTAAATAAACACTGCTAAATATAATCCCCATCTCACGTTAGGATCTAGGTTCACTAAAAGAAGCCGCTCTGAGGTTGTTTTTTTTTTGGCCTGACTCGCACCGTCTGTGTAACACAGCGGGAAATGGATTTGTAACTACAGCAAATCAGAGCGTTCAGCTACTTAGACGTGACTGTTTGATACATTTAACACGGCCACGTCAAGGTGAATTCACACTCTGGCATCGGTTCTGATTTTACACAGCATGTATATGCAAATGGAAGTTCATTTGGCTGGCGTTGCTGTTTTAATCAGGGTCTAGTGTTGATTAGCGAGAAGGATGGAAAAAAAACAAAACAAAATAGAGCCATGTGGTGAGTAATGGCTGAAAGTTGTTTACCTTGCTCGTGTAGCTTGTGTGCCTGTTCCATCCAATATCACTTTGTGCCCACCACCACACCCCACCACCCCCCCCACCTCCCTCGCCACCTTCAACAAGCCGTTCTGCATCACCCTCGGAGCGCACAATGCAGCCTCCTCACAGGGCTTTCGTTGCCAGGGAAACCGTCACCCACGGAGACATCCCATGACAGCACAGGGCGAGGGAGGAGGGATGGGAGGAAGGATCGAGGATGCTGCTTTGGCCCTGTCCGTTCTCCAGGGGGCACCGGACCTCTGGCCCTTACCCAACACACTGCCCCCCCCCTTCAGTGACGCACACAAACAAAACCCACAATGCAACAGCACGTTTGTGTTTTACACACACACAGAGAAAGACACACACAGGCATGCACCAGAACAACACCAGCAAGAGGAAGAAAATGGACAGAGAGAGTAAAAAAAGAGAGAGAAGATTCCCAACTTTCTGATTCAGAGTTATCATCTGAATCAGTGTGCGTGTGATTAATTGAAGTAATTTATGCACAATCTCCAGTGACTCCATGTATGGTTCATGATTTCATTAAACTGTAACTTTAATTACTTTTCTACCATCGTAACTTTAGGTGAAAATGAATTTGCACGCCCAAAATGTCCCACATTCCGTTAATGAGTCTTAAATTGAATGGATTGCACAAATAATGTTTTGGGATAATGAACAATTGCATACTTAGACATTGCATCTCCTCACCAGGCGCTGTTGCATCCTCACACGCCTTGCATCGAAGTCTGTTTGTGGCTCTTTTATGTGAACTTGTCATTTTTTAAAGCTTTGAGTGAAGAAGGAATTCTCTCACTAACTTTCAAAAGATCTTTTTTTATTGATTATCAATAATGAATCAAACCGTAACTGTACAGTGAAAAGATTTAATTTTGTCTAACAACATTCACAACACATCCATCTACTCACACAAAAAAACACACACACAAGCAACCACAGAAAATAGATTCTAAGTTATGGATAAGTACAATTAAATAAAAATCTTAGACAATACAGAGAAAATATCTATAATATACCTTATTAGTAAAAGAAAAGGTAAGTCGAGAGGTAAAGGAAATAGAAAATTGATAAATAGGATAGGAAAATAAAAATAAAATAAATAAAATACATATAAAATAGGGCTGTCAAAGTTGACTTGATAACACGTTAATGCCAATTAGTTTTAACGCCACTACTTTCATTAATGCATTAATGCAACTTGCAATTTTTAGGTTGTTATATTTTACAGCTCATATATATATATATATATATATATATATATATATATCACAGTTAATTGCAAATTAATCACACATTTTGTATCTGTTCAAAATGTACCTTAAAGGGAGATTATATGTATATATATATATATATATATATATATATATATATATATATATATATA
>CAKAOI010051633.1:39535-62482 GCA_916701655.1 Sebastiscus albofasciatus
ATACATCACAAAAGTGTCATGAAAGGAAATGAAAGGAAATATATTTTCCAATGTCTACTGAGGTAATAAATCAAGTGAGAAGTAGGGTCATTTTCTCATAGACTTCTATACAATCAAACTTATTTTTGCAACCAGAGGAGTCGCCCCCTGCTGGCTGTTAGAAAGAATGCAAGTTTAAGGCACTTCAGCATTGGCTTCACTTTTCAGACCCGGATGTTGCCGCCTGCTTCTGACCCTACAATCTTTTCCCACACACGTCCTTATCTACTAAACGGAAAGATCTAATATAAGTGCTAATTTGTGTTAATGATCTAAAGCGGAGTTGTCACATTGTTAGCTAACAAACCAGCATCATTATTTTGAATGTGTTCATTCTGTTTCGCTAGATTTGCCGTGTTTGGAAGCCTCTGCAGTTAGTTGTTTTCAAACTGTATTTGAACACCTGTTCTTTGTTCCCTGTTTGATGGTCGGCCTTGAAACCCCTTTGTGTGTGTTTGAATGTTTGTTACAGAGAAACCCCCTGAGACTAAAATTATTCACTGAAGGTTTATTGTCTTTATATTGTCATGGACTATCCTAGATTTTGTTTTTACTTGGGTACTTTGAATGAACTTACTTTTAATTTTCGATTTTAAATGTAATATACTTGAGTTTCATATGTAAGGCTGTACGATCAGCTTCACAAACAAAACAGGTGGTGAGCTAGAAAGCATTATTAAGCTAGTTATACTGATTCTCTCTCTCTCTCTCTCTCTCTCTCTCTCTCTCTCTCCCACCCACTCTTCTATCCACACAGGATAGAAAATACATTTGAATTTTTCCCTCAATGCGTTCTCACTGCTGAAGCATTTGTGTGCTTTTTCCTCTCCTTATTTTTCATTCTCTTTTTTTTTTGCTATTTTTTTTTAAAGACTCCAGTCACATCCGCAATCCCGCGGCCCTATAAGGAGCTTTCACGCTTTTTGGTTTGCTTTAGATGTTTAATACCCCCTCTCTTTTGTGTCAGGGAGCCGGAGAGGCGTTAAGAAGCGCTGATAAACCCCACTTAGATCCCTTCCTGGCCCGTCACCCCGGCCTGCCGGGCCGCTTTAGCAGGGAACTGATCTGTGACGGCCTGCCACTCAAACTGAGCACTTCTGAAGGCTGACACAATGGAGTGAGCAACACACCAGAGGGCCCGGGGGTGGGCGGGGAGGCGGAGGGAGGGAGGGTGAGGCGGAGGAGGGAGACGAGGCCAAGAGGTGCCCAAAAAGAGGGCTAGAGGAGGGGCCAAAGTGTATCTCCCTCCTATCTTTCTCCTCTCTTTTGCTACTGTAGAGCTCACACATTTTTTTTTTCTGTACGTGCCTCTGTGTTGGTTTCACTGTTCATCTTCTCGTCGGCGGTAACATTCACACAACCCCCCCCTCCTCTGTCCTTATTCTCTCTGTGGCCGGGGCTATCAGCCTGGCAGCTAGAGATGAGAGATTGAATGAAGAGGCAGAGAGTAGATGGGTGAGGTGGGTGGTGTGTGTGTGTGTGTGTGTGTGTGTGTGTGTGTGTGTGTGTGTGTGTGTGTGTCGGGGGGGGTTTGAGGTCCAGATAGGGATCAGCGGTGCATCAGGGTCTGGGTGCCGGTTGGTCATGTGGTGCGTTCACTGCTGCGTGGCATCGTGGGTCCAGCCGGGGCCGACAAAGCCTCGGGAGGCACAGCGTTGTGATTGACAGGCGGAGGGAGGTGGTGGTGGGGGGGCTACATGTGGCCACTGCCGCTGCCATCGCCATCACTTTCCCAGGGGGCCGTGGGTGGGTAGCGAAGCCCAAAATGTCAGCGCTGATATCTGTGCAGCTCTGCTCGTATCACACTGCTGCAGCTGCCTGCCATCCACCGCATCCACTCATTCATATAGAGACATGGGAGTATTGTGTGCGCGCACACACACACACACACACACACACACACACACACACACACACACACACCTTTCTTTCTGTGTTTCCTCACCACCTTCCTCAATCATTCACTTCTATTCTATAGAGCTATGTCTGCGCACACACACATACACATACAGCATATATTCTTCATGGGATGTCTGCGAACACACATTCACACACACACACGCACACACACACACACACACACACACACACTTTTACTCCCTCCATCTTACTGTCTTTCTTCTCCTCCTCCTCCTCCACACATTCACATTGTGCCTCTGTCAGTTCTACCTCGGCCGTTCAATCATGTTCCACCACGGCTCTTTTCTCCCTCACTGCTGGAAAACAGTTTTTTTTCCAAATAAGGTTTATTTTTTATAGTCCTACCTTTTGTCTTTTTTCACTGATCTCAAACCTTGTTCTCTCTGCCAGTTTCTTTTTCTATTTAACCAGGCTTTTATTTTGAAGGGATGAGTATCAGCTTCTTTTGCATTTGATGCTGAAGGTTTGTTTTTGTATTGTAACACGTGTTGGGCAGCCATAGAAAGACATTCTGTTTTGTAAAATGTGCTTTTCTGTTTGGTGATGTCATTTTCAGGGCATTGTGTGTACTGTGTGGGTTTATCTGTATTTTTTATCTGTGTGGGTGTGTGTCTGTGTGCATGCTGCCTGTATGTCACAGCTGGATGATGAATGCGCTGACAGTAGAGGGGTCAGTGTCACAGACAGTGTGGTCAATTGCCCCGCGTCCCCTGAGTCTAACCTTGAGCAACACTCCCTAAAGAGTCTCAATCTGCCATTAAGGCCCACGCTTACACACTCACTCACACACACATACACACACACACGCACACAGTTCCCCAGTGAGTGTGTGCCATTAGTAGCTGGCAGGGCCTGGTTTGACAGAGAGCGATTAGCTCCCTATCATGTGTATTGATCACCGTGTCCTGGCTGCTCCTCCAGAGGAGGGGCTGGAGGGGTTTTACAAGGTAGTTGGGGCACGAACACACACACACACACACACACACACACACACACACACACACAGTCACATCCTTGTTATCTGTGTGTATGTGCATGTATATATAAATTTGAAACATATATAAGGTGAATCTTGAGTATATAACTGTATCATATGATGCATCATGAATTATATATAAAGATGTTTGCTGTTTTCTCTCTGCGTGTCATTTATAGACAACAGTTTCTGGGCAGTATTGGCATTTTGGAAAACATTTTGGAATTATAATAGGATAAGCTTAAAGGTGCTCTGTACGATATCCAGAGCATTAATAAAGCATCAAACAACTGTTTGCTATGTAAAGATATAGAGGAGTAATGTCTACCTGAGCAGAGAATGAAGTCACTCCCCTTCTATGTGTGTTGTAATCAGAGCTTCTCTGTGCTTTGTTGACACAGCCGGACCGGCCGCATGTGCTTTTAGTGCATGTGAGCGTGCCCCACTGGCTAGCTCACGGCCGCCGCTCTGTACTGCTCTCATACGGCGGTTATAGCTGATAACATCGTCTTGACCGACAGCGTCGTTGCGGAAGTGTAGCGCCCACCCTCAGGTTACACCCTCAGGTTAATACTGTTATCTCTGTCAGCACTTTCGCCACAGTGTTAATTTTGGCAGCTATTTTAGAGTTAGTCTTGGTCTTAAAACGAAAATGCTTATTTGTTTTTTTCACATTTTAGTCATTTTTATCGTTCATTGTTTTAGTCGACGACACCACATGGCAAATGAGGTTTGAGCTCACCCAAACTGCAGTAAGCGCGTCTTGCTTTATCTAGCTTATAGTGGATGCATTCTTTAGTAACCGTTACTGTTAGTGAAATCAGTTCTGATGATTAAACAGCACCAGAAAATATCCATATTTGATTTTTTTATCAAATGATTAGTTATGAAGGTCACAAACTTCTTCCCTTCCTGTAGACAGTACACGATAGATGCGTTCCAGTGGTTTTCTGGTGAAAACATATACTCAATCACCTCTAATTTAGTATTTATGCTAAAAAAACAGTTTTTGTAGTTGCATGCTTTGTTTTTGCTGTATTCTGTATATACTGTGGTGCTATACAGTGCATATAAACAGTTTTGAACAACTTTGAAGGTATAGCTTAAAGATTTTACATTTGTCTAAAAATGCCATGGTATGTCTCGTATAACATAACATGTGTCTAGTAAAAATAAAAGACCTTGTTCCTCTTATTAATTAGACATCACCTAAAACGTGTACGCTAATCCAAATATTACACTGAGCTCATTATGTTTTTATTTAATTTCATCTTTGAATCAATATGATCAGCCCATTTGCAGAACTGTACACACGTATCACTTCCACTTCCTGTCTGAGGTTTTCTGTGTTTAATATCACACATGTAGTGTTCTTAACGCTAAGAACCCCCCCACCCCACCACCCCCCTCACCCTACACCCGTCTTTCTCTGGTAGTTTAGACCAGCTCTTGTTAATTGAGTCTAATTGAAGAACATGAAGGGCGAATAAAGCAAGCAGGCTTTTAGGACATAAAAGACTGCAGCCGCCTCTCAATAGTATTTATTTTCAACCTCTTCCACTCTGATTTAAGTGTAAGAGGACAATAGTGGTCTGACACTGATACGTGTGTGTTTGTGTGTGTGTGTGCGTGTGTGTCCACGATCTGTTGTTTGATTTGGTGCGCCCACCTTCACAAGGACCAGCCTCTTATCAGATCAAAGCTACAAGCAGCGGCCTATGAAAGAAACTGTGTGTGTGTGTGTGTGTGTGCCGTGGAGGACAGAGGTGTAGGTGAGGTGGGGGTGTTTTCGTTGCTTTTAACCCAGGACAATGGGACTGCAAAGGACAGAGCGAGCGAGTACTCTTTGAACTAATGAAGAGGAAACCTTTTACTCTCCTCCATAAAGATACCCAACTCTCCCTGCGCTATGGATTTTTTCCCTCTCTTTCAAAATAGAATGAAACAGAATAGAACAAAATATTTCATTTGCTCCGCGCTTCTCACTGTTGTGCTTTTATCCTCATGAAGACAAAAAAGAGCCATACAAAGCCAAAATAAGACTTGAGAAATGGCTGAAGATTGTTAGAGCTCTAGTACACGAGCATCTATCGAGGTGAAGGAAAGTGAATGCAACAAACAAAAAAGTTAAATGTCTGATATGTTAGTGACTCACCGAAGTCAAAATGATTTCATATTTTCCTCAAAGTAATGCATTACTTTGTGTTGTGATTTCCAGGTTCACTGGGTGCAGAGGCAGCACAGCCATTATAGAGAGAAACGGGTTCCTGTGACAAGACTGGACCCCAGTACCACTCGCAGTGAGTAACATGCTTCATTCCAGTGACGCTTTTTACCAGCTGAAAGTCTTACCTTTGCTGACCTCCAGTGGGTTAAAGCCTCTGAAAACGTGGTTTGAAATCCAAAGTATTTACCTCTAAAATGAATTATTCATGAATAACAAAGTTAAAGTTCAGGAAAAAAAAGAACCTCCTCATTCATTTTAAGTGTAACACTTAACAACTTGGCTAATTTGCTTCATCTGTACTGTTTGGGTGTGGTTTTATCCAGTTTGATTGACAGTGGCCTGGCCTGACGTCATCAAACAACTCCACAACTATCTCTAAATCCCCCCCCACCCACAAAAAATTTCATTAATCAAAAACAAATTTCCATTTTTATCATAACCAAAGTCTTACACATTGTAAATAGGGGTACATAAAAAGGACAAAGGACAAAAGATTAAATAAATAAGGAAACGCAATAGAGTAAAAAGGCAGATTAAAGGGGTTTAAATGACTTAACAAATGTGAATGTAACATTTAATTGCCTATACACTCTTTTTTTAATGTAACTTTAGAGAGTAAAAATGTGACGGTAAAGAGTAAACATAAGTGTTCCTTTACAAAAAAATAGTTTGGAGATCTCAACATTTAAAATGTCATGTTTCCTTTATTAACTGCCACCAATTAATGTTAAAACACTACATTTTCCATCGCACGGTTCACTTCGTCCTTTTTGGCATGTTTCTAAAGTCTACATCCTCAAAATCAGAAGTGGCTTTCATATCAAGTTTGGTGTCAGACGTGTCAGAAAGCATCTAGTGTCTGTAGAGTTACAGAAATGACTGAGGTTTATTTCAACATAAAGTTTTATATGCATACATGTTTATCCATGTGCGGAAGTGTGCATGGCTGTCTTGAATATGTGTGTTTGCCACGTATGTTTTTCTAAATGCCTTTGAGACATCATGTTGACCTTTACGACAATGAACCTCTCTGACGAAACCAGTATACTGCAGCTGTTTTATGTCTGTTTAATATTTACATCATGCATGTGTATACCTTTAAGTCCATGTGTGTATTATTTATCATGTGTGTGCATTTGTATTGGGAAGTGGTGGACGTGTTTGTACAAGAATGTACTGGCTCACGTCCTGCTGCGGTGCTCTCTCTCTCTCTCTCTCTCTCTCATTGTGTGTTACCATCCTCTCAGTGTCGCGCAGCCTCTGCTCCGATAGATGATATAAAGGCAAGTTAGAGAGAGAGAGAGAGAGAGAGAGAGAGAGATAGAGAGAGAGAGATGAAAAAGCAAGGATGTGGTGGATGAACAGTGGTGTTATGTGTGCATTCACATACGAGAGAGAGAGAGAGAGAGAGAGAGAGAGAGAGAAAAGAGCACATTTGAAGTCTAATTCTTCTTACTAGTATTTTTAGATTGAAGCTGCCAGTGTTCAATATTATGTGCCAGTATTAAATATCTCAAATATGGGCATTTCAATGCCAAACACAGTTTCTTGGCAGTGTGGAAAAGCCTCATTATGGGACTCACAGCTCTATTAAGGCACAGGATACAATCAGTAAGACCAGTATTAGTACTATAGTACACAAAATGTACGGTTTGGTACGTTTTCTGTACAGCAGGTAAAACAAAAACAAAAACGCGGAAACCAACATGGCGGCTCGTTTGGAAACTTTCTTCTCTTATATCACGAAATCTGTTTCTGAAAACATTTTATGCGAGAAATAAGCCATGCAGCTGCCAAATCTGTCTTTATTTTGGATCGACAAGGGTTAGTTTGCATAATGTAACCTAGACCACAACTTTATGCAAATGAGGAGCGGTCAACGTGACGCCCCATCTCTCAAATCGTGCCGCCACGCTACCAGAATGCATTGCACGGCTGCTTACATAGTCAATGAATGGGAAGCGCGGAAAGGATGGAGCTTGTGGACGTGTACCATGAGAGAGGAGAGATGCGCTGGCGCAACTTTATGGGAGAAATGTTAAATAACACAACATTTAAATGATTTTGATATAAACGGTATTGTGTCATCCTGTATCTCGTTTGAACATATATCAATATACCTTAAAAAGTTGATATACCGCCCAGCCCTGAAATTAATATGCTCTCCTCAAAGCCACCAGACTCTAGTCAGACTACAGTAATTTGAACTTGCCGATCGTCGAAACACACTTCATTCAAACAATAAAACTCATCAAAACCGTCTTTATTAATCTTCCCACTGTTCATCAATCACAAACTCCGGTTTGAGAGTTTGAAAGAGAGACTGAATAAGTAACAAGATATATAAAAAAGAAGTAACCACCGTAACATTTTCACTGTTTACTAACCCTGCTTCCGGTGCCGGCCGGTGGAACGGTGTCGTAGAACGTGACACAGCAGGAAAAAAAAACAAAGGCCAGTGCGACGTAACCAGCATACTCACAATGGGAAAGGAGTCTATCACCTATTTCTAGCAAGTTTTCCTGTGTTTAAAAAACCTGCGTATACGTGCTAATTTAGGTGGGAAAAGGGTAAAAGAGTTATACATCTGGGCACTCATTTTAGAATTTAAGTTGTACACATGCTAAGACCTAGACATTTATTGAAGTATAGTAGGCTAATGTGTCAGTAATTACATGGTTCAGAGGGAGTACTGTACCACAGAAAGTTGCATACCGAATCAAGTTGGTTTTGGATCAATACATGTACCATAACACCCCTAATTAATACTAATGCTTGAAATATATCCATGCATGTTTCTGTGCAATGTTTTATGACAGTCATTTCAGAAATGGGGCTTCCCATTTAACAACTTGGGTAATATTAATTAATTTTGCAATACAATACATGCAATACATTTGCAATACACATGTATAATGAAACAAGCGGATTCATATCCATGTGTGAGACAGAGAGTGAATAGCAGTGAGATGGTGTGCTGTGCAGGGGTGAAAATGTGAAGAAAGAGAGAGAGAGAGAGAGAGACAGAGGGAGAGAGAGAGAGAGAGAGAGAGAGAGAGAGTGTCAGTGAGTGCATGTAGTGTTGGAGAGAAAGGTGCGGGCCTTGATGAGCTGATAGCACATCGACAGACAGTGAGCCAAGCTGTGCCTCGGCAATGAGATGCTAATGATATGCTAATGACATGGTAATCTTCCGGCAGTATTCCACCTCACTGGAGAGAAGGGGAATCTGGGAGGCCTTTCACCATTGGTTGGAGACCAGGGACTTCCTGAAGTCAGAGTTCAAAACAAGAAAAAAACCCGACTACACACACATACGTGCACACACAGACATCCACACATGATGTGTCTGTGTGCTTGCAGGTTCCCAGAGGAGAGAGACTGCATCTGACAGGCAGCCTGAGGAGAATAAGAGTGACCAGTCCCTCACCTTCAATGACCCGCTCTGGCCCATGCAGTGGGAACTGGTGGGTGTAATTTTCTGTGTGTGTGTTTGTGTGTTCATTGGTCTTATCTGGAAGCCTCCTCTCTCTCTCTCTCTCTCTCTCTCTCTCTCTCTCTCTCTCTCTCTCTCTCTCCTCTCAGCTCTTGTCCTCATGGTGAAGGATGTTCCTCTGACAGGCATAAGTCAGGCAGGCTTTCATGTGTGACTGGAGAGAGAGACAGAGGATAGAGGGAGGTAGGCAGATTATGGAGAAGGGAAGAGAGGAAAATAGAGAGAAAGAGAGACAGAGGAGGTGAAGGGGGTTGTCCATGTTGAACTGAGACAGATGTCGGGGATTGATGAGGCTCGGAGCAACACTGACACACAAACCGTGCTGCAACAAGACAAGCTCATCCCTTCAGCAGGATCTTGTTCACATGGTTTGACCAATATGTGTTTGTGCAGAACAACAACAGCACAGAACCAGTATGCTTAGATACGAAAATGTCACATTTGTTACGGTAAACTACAACCACAAAATATCACTCCAAATATCACTTCAGCAGCTGCATTTACAGCCTTTTTTTTAATTTTTCTTTTTTTTTTATCATGTAAATGTTTTTAATTTTCGTAATGTCCGTACTCTCTATGCACAAGTGCACTTGGATTAAGTGAAAGTTGTTCGCCTGGGCAGATGTACCACTCCCTCCTTCATTCTTTGTCTTTTCTGTGTAATCCCTGACAATTTTCTGAGTGATGACTTTCTCAGAACCATCTTTGAATAAGAGATAATTACTCATTTTGTGGATGTAAACAGTAGGCTTATCCTGAAGATAGTTTTGATAAAACCGCTTAAACTAAATTATGTTCAAATTCAGCTAATTAATGAGTAGGACTGGGCATGTTTTGAAAATGTTTTATTCCAGCATATATCTGAATTTAGGCACCAATTCCATAACAATACTTTGCTTATTTTCCAAAACCCCTTTTTATGGAACACAAGAAATGGAAGTAGAACAATAAATTCCCCTATATCCATATTGGTGTATATGTCGGGCAATAAATAACAAGAAATTACAGTACAAAGATTATATTATAATAGAAGGGGCTTTATGGCTCTAAGCTATAGACCAGACCAGCGTTGCATCACCGCCAAGGCTGGGCTCCCTTTTATGGTAAAGAAAATCGCTGTCACAGGAGAGAAAATGGAAAATTAGTAAAAGCTGTTGTGTAGCGGGTTAACCGAGGCTTTCACGCTGAGATTTGAGACACATAAGATACGTGAATATTCACTGTCAGTGTGCTACATGGCTAAATGATGCTGGTGACAGTGACTAAGATGGCTAGCTAACATCAACTTGAGTGGGAGGCTGCTGCAGTAATACAGTCATACATTAACGTTATAACAGCATCAAACCTTTGGTTATTAACACGTTGGTTATTTACAGACAACACTTAGCCTCACGTGATTCAATCAGATATGTAGAGATGTCTGGATAAGCAATATCCGGCCACTGTGTTGGACGGGGGAAGATTGAAAGGGCATGGTGGCGATTCAACCTTCATTTATTAAGATATCGCCAACGCTCAGGTTCAGGCAAGGTCACAGAATAATTATTAGACGTGTATAAAACAAACGTTTGTTTAACAGGAGATGAATGTATACAAATTTGTCAAAATTACAATCCAAGCATACGTCAAATTGCATTGAAGTCTATGGGATCTTCGGTTTTCTGTCTCCCAAAAGGGGGTGCGGCCTTGACTTTTTGCGAAGTACCCGTATGCACCGGGCCGATGTATGTAGTTGAGCATGCATTCTATTCCAGCTTTTGGGCATATTTCGGTTGGTACCAACAAAATATTGAAGTTACCTATCCCTCCTAACAAGAGTGCTTAACGATCAACCCCTGTCCATCTTCACAATAGTTGTCCGACCCTGCAGCCAGTCTTTCTTAGTGCTTATTTGAAGTATGTAATCAGACAGCTTATAGAATAATTGTATTATTCGTTCCTTTACATACTGTATGTTTGTATTTGTTAAATAATTTGACCACTGTGTCCGGTTCACACAAAAGCTTCGTAAACTTCAGTAATCGTTACATTGCCAGATCATAGCCAACAGCATGATTATATATAAACCGTATTTAGAATAGATTTCTGGTATGGTATCCCAACGTACACACGCCCACACTCACATAGCAGGGCGGCAGGACTCAGCCAATTGACACGGCGGATGTTCTTGACTGACATGCGAGGGTGTAATCTGACAGAGCCAGGAGGAGGAGAGGCGGGGTTAGAGATTCACCACGGCAACCGGCAACAGATTGATTGACACTTTGGCTCTCGGGGCAAGATGGCGGGGTGAGAGTCAGGATTGGGGGTGGAGAGTGGTTGAGACATAGATGGAGGAAGGGAGGAAGAGACTTTGGGTGGTGGGGGGGGGTTAATGTTCAACAAACAGGTTATGCAATAAATAGGGCTGTCAAAGTTAATGCGTTAATAACAAATTAATTTTAACGCCACTAATTTCTTTAACCCAACTTGCGACTTTTAGGTTATAACGGGCTCAGTGTTAAAGCTAGAGTGAAGATACTGGTATCATATGAAACTAGGAAAACATAAGGAATCCATTGGTACCAACCATGTCATACTAGCTTGTCATGAAGGAGGTTAAATAACGCTCCAAACTTACGCAAAATTTTGCAGAGAAAAAAACTGGCATGGCCTTTTTCAAAGGGGTCCCTTGACCTCTGACCTCCAGGTATGTGAATGAAAATGGGTTCTATGGGTACCCACGAGTCTCCCCTTTACAGACATGCTGCCCACTTTATGATAATCACATGCAGTTTTGGGGCAAGTCATAGTCAAGTCAGCACACTGACATACTGACAGCTGTTGTTGCCTGTTGGGCTGCAGTTTACCATGTTATGATTAAAAATACATTTTGAACAGATAAAAAATGTGCAATTAATTTGCGATTAATTGTGATTAACTATTTTAATCGATTGACAGCATTAGTAACAATGTAGTGTGGAGAAGAGGTTGGGGCAGGATGAACAAGTAGGAAGAAAACAGTGTGGGGGCTGCAGTTTGCCATGTTATGATTTGAGCATATTGTTTTATGCTAAATGCAGTACCTGTGAGGGTTTCTGGACAATATGTGTCATTGTTTTGTGTTGTTAATTGATTTACAATAATAAATATATACATACATTTGCTTAAAGCAAGTATGCTTGCCCACTCCCATGTTCATAAGAGTATTAAATACTTCACAAATCTCCCTTTAAAGGTACATTTTGTACAGATACAAAATGTGATTAATTTGCGATTAATCGCCATTAACTATTTTAATCGATTGACAACCCTAGCAATAAAGCTAACCCCATAGCTTGATTACATAAACTGAACTAAAGAACATAATCCTAATCAATAATCAAGAAAAATAAAGCATTTCTAAAGTTGAGTACACGTCTTTCTCTCTTTCTGTCTCTCTCGCCCTCCTCCCCTCCTCTCGTTCTGTTGTGTTTAATCAGCCTCTGGTGGACGTGGATATTGATTGAGGGTCAGTAATCTGCTCAGGGTTGGTAGCCTGCCAGGACCAGACGTGTGTGTGTATGTATGTGTGTATGCTAGCGTGGTGTGTATGTTTGCTAAAAGCTGCTGTGTACATCATGGGTGAGCAGTATATACACACACACACACACACACACACACACATGCACAGACAAGGCAAGCAGACTCCATTGTATCCTTGCTTAGGCTGTGTCCAGCTCCTCCGGAGGAGCTTGTTTAAAGCTGCTAAAATCCATACACCATCCTGGACGTGCTTGCTGTGGATGATGTGTGTGAGTGTGTGTGAGAGAGAGAGAGAGAAAGAGAGAGAGAGAGAGAGAGAGAGAGAGAGAGAGAGAGAGAATGCTATAGCTGAGGGGCAGCTAAGATAAAGGCAGAGAAGACAGAGAGATTGTTTTGTTGTTAAACTGTTTACATGTGTGTTTTCTGCATAGAGAAAATGTGTGTGTTGTTGTTTGCGCTCTTGTTAGGGCTGCATGATTATGGCCAAAATGATAATCTCTAATCAATATTGAGATCATGATTATTATCATGATTATTTATAGGTTTTAGGGACAAAATAGTTTTATTGTAATTTCACATTTAAACAAACAGAGCACTGCTCTCACTAATCAAAAATCAAAAATTTTAAATGTTCTTCTTTTACTTTGATACTGTCAGCGATAGTGGTTATTTGCAAAAATATACAATATAATAAGTTAGTTGTTCCAAATGTTTTTAAGGTTGATCCTCCACGGCTTATTTTGGACTTGCAGTTGTGATAAATTGCAGCTTTATTTCTTCTTCACTCACGCTGAAGAACTTCCACACCGACAACATGTTTGTCTGTGTGTGTGTGTGTGTGTGCGACGTTTCTGACTGTGCCGCTGTGTGCTGACGTAAAACCATCATGTGGCGGCTACGTGTGTGTCTGACCGGCAAAAAAATTGGATATATGAATATGAGACTGCTGAAAACCGTCAGACTGTGGTTGGCTGCTGATTGACGGTACATCTCTAGCTGTTAGTTTAGGAAGCTCTTGATTTATGCAGCAGACGTTTCTATGAGCTGAGCATATTATATGTCAATATCGCAGTCGATCATGTTCATTTAATTGTGGGACTCATCCTGATCGTGATTATTATTCGATTAATTGTTCTTTTGTTGCATTAACTATTTCACTCTGTATGCATGTATTATGTTCGTTTGAGCATGTGTGTATATGTGTGTGTGTGTGTGTGTGTGTGTGTGTGCGTGTGTGTGTGTGCGCGCACATATGTATAAATGTCAGACAGATAGGATTGGTTGTGTCCCAGTGCTTCAGAGAATGATTATGATTCTGTGCACGATTATGTGTGTGTGTGTGTGTGTGTGTAAGTGTGAAGCTTGTGTTGCTGGCTTTCACTTCATGACAGTGATTGTGTGTGTGTGAAGTGAGTCAGCGTTCAAGAGGCCTCGCTGTGGGCTCATATCCAAGTTGACAAAGGTGTGCGTCTGTATTTTTTGCACATATGTTTGTGTACCCTGTTCATGTGTGTGTGTGTGGGTGTGTGTGTGTGTGTGCACTCCCGGGGGCCCGGCCCTCGTGCTCTGGTGGACGTTAGCTTGCTAGCTGCCTCCATTCATCTGCTTTATTCTCACACACTACAAAGCAGCACTGCTCCCTAGATGCAAACCCTCAAACACATGCACAAACATACACATGGACACACAAAGTCTCCCTCTCTCTTTTTGTCACATGCACACACATGCACACACACACACACACACACACACACACACACGCACACACACATACACTCTGTTTGTTTCGAAAAAACAAAAATGGTATAGAATTTGTTTTCTATAATATAAATTTAAATATGTATATATGTCTATGTCCTTAGCCTGCATTGGAACTGTCTATAGAATAAATTAATGTTTTACAATATGCTTTAAAAATATAACACTAGTGACTTTATGTTTTTAGTGTTACTATATGTCATTACTATGAAATGTGTGAAGTGGCGGAGTATGCATTTTAAGTAGGACTTCCTTCAAGATTCTGAATTATTCTATTCTAATTAGGACTGTTCACAATTCAGATTTAATCTTCTGTCTTCTGCCTTCATTCAGAAAGCAACAGGGCCACCCTGCTGATGCAACATTACTAAAAATATAAAAACACTACAGCAGTTTTTCAGTAGCGTGATGCTAGATTCAAACTTCACACATTCGCAACCACCTAGGTAACAAACATCATGCCACATCAGCAGAAAGTCAGGCTTTGTATTCAGACATGGTTGGACTGTAGGGATGTCACCATGCCAGAAACTTGGATACCAATACCAGTGAAATTCTGTTTATTACCGTTTGCTTACCAGTTTTTGTTAAGAGGTTAAACAGGTCATAATTCCCTCTCTATTATATATTTCATATTGCTGTCAAAACATCTCCTTCAAACAACTGGATTTATTCAAAATTCTCACCAAAAACTGCATTTTACGAGATTACATTTGAACACATCATGATGTCAGAATTTACCTTCTATATTTCTCACTCTTTCTCACTTTACTGAATAGAGCTTGAACACATCATAATGTATGGCACCTACTGTGTTGAAATCGACAGAATGAGAGCTAGTTAACGTTAGCTGTTAGCAGCCGGTAAGCAGCACAGTCCTGCACGGAGCTAACAGCTGACGCTAATGCTAACTAGCTCTCATTCTGACGATTTCAACACAGATTTATTGTTCACAATGTAGCATTATCAGGGGAAAAAAATAGGGTGCATCCAAATTTGGAGTTCAGTATCTTACCCAAGCACACTTCGACATGCGGACTGGAGGAGCCAGGGATCGAACTGCCGATCTTCTGATTAGTGGACGACTCCCTCCTCCTGAACCACAACCGTTCAAATTACATGTGTGTTCTTCGTCCTTTGTCTGAGCCGTGAGCCACTTCATGACAATACACAATTATAATGAGGGCAAAACAAGATTAATACATTTTGATTACTTCCTCGTAAGAATTATTCATTTAGCATATTTCTTTTTATTCATCTATGCTGGAGTGTGAATATCACTGCAGGGAACTTTTGTCACTATGTACCAGCAAACAGAGACTCGTGACATTCTGCACAGTACGAGTGTGGACCTTTATTTCTGTAATGTACATAAACAAACAAATTGCATTCCTATATGAGTAGATTGAGGACACAAGTACAATGTAAAACTGATTGAAATCCTGTACTTGTGAAAACTGGTGAGGGGAGTTTTTTAAAAAAACAAACTATTTTAAAGGTCCAGTAAAAGTCTGATTTATCTTGTTTGTTTTTCTTTTTTTTAGATTTTAAAAAACTTCTTATTTCCTTGCCCTCTGTGTGCCCCTTTGTTTTAATTCAGTATGAAGCCTTTATATTCTGTTAAGTACTGTCAGTACATAACCTTTTAAATATCCCCCTACTAAGGGTGTAAGAAAATATCGATACACGTCAGTATCGCGATATAATCTTTTGCGAAACTGTATAAATTATCCAAAACACTTAATAGATTTTTAATTAACCTTGGTGCGGGCTCAGTTTCATCATATGAAACTACAAAACCTAAGGAATCTATTGGTACCAACCATGTCATACTTGCATGTCGCGAAGGAAGCTCCAAATAATGCTCCAAAGTCACACTAAAATTTGGTGAGGAAAAACTGGTCATTTTCAAAGGGGTCCCTTGACCTCTGACCTCAACATATGTGAATGAAAATGGGTTCAATATGGGTACCCACATGTCTCCCCTTTACAGAGATACTCACTTTATGCTAATTCCATGCAGTATTGGGCAAAACCAAGTAGTTTTTTGCATGCATTACAAATGTGTCCTATTCTAAATTCTGTGTATTTGAATATTCTGCATACTGGGGTCTCTAAACAGTCTTAGAATTGCATGAATTGAGTCCAATTGTATTAATGTGTAATAATGTTAGTCCCCATAGTAGCCATTTCGCATAGTAATTTTTTTTACCCAGATTTTATACATATGGTGGTGTGTCTTTATACTATGACAGTTTTCCTAAAGTTAGATTTGAAAAAATCGCAATATATCGCAATATATTGAATTATTACCCCTGTACCATGATACGTATCGTTTTGCCAGATTCTTGCCAATACACAGCAAGCCCCCAGGAAGTGCGACAGTCGTCGATCCCAACTTTCGTAGTGGTCTACCAGTGGTACTGCGACTTCCGTGTCCGTCACGTGATGCCTTTAGGCCCAAAAAGACATTCTTTCCCATAGACTTACATTGGGAAAGAGACATCTGTAACTCAGCGGATCATTTTGTTTTAGGTGAATCAACTTCCCAGTACAAACACCTAAACAGCCCTTAATTAAAAAGCCGAATCCAGAGTTATTTCCCTTCCTCCGTTCATGTGAATGAGACCCAGACCGAGGCTGCAGCGAAAGCCGTGACGACAGCGTGACGTTGGGACCCCGTGACCGAGTCATGTGGCCGAGCAGACGCTACTGCGCATGTTCCATGTGCCCAAGATACTTTTCCAGACGGAAGTCGAGCCATTTAAGCTTCATGCGCCGCTGAGCAACTTTCGTAGGAATGAACGGGGCCCCGCCTCCAACGCTGTATCCAGTTCTCTTAATACATCTATGATACACAGCCCTACCCCCTACCTTAGCCTGAAAAACATTCACACTATGGAGTGCGACAAAAATACTTTAATGAGTCTTTGCAATCCCTGCTCCTGTTGGCTAAATTTAAAATACATTTACTAGAAGGTTTTAGACACGATCTTAGCATGATTTAAAACACGACAGTGGAAAATGTCCCCTGTTGGCTCATCGGTCCACTGTTGGATGGACATGCAACTACACACACACACACACACACACACACACCCTATCCCCTTCTGAGCCTGTTTTTTTCCCCATAGTGCACTCCCTTCCCCTCTTCCTCTCTCTCTTCATCATGATAACAACAACAGAGTTGAAGCCTCTTGAAACACTCACTTTGAATATCAAATTGGTCGTGTGTGTGTGTGTGGGCAGCTACTGACATTTTTGGTAAGACAGTTTGTTCACTGTCTTTTTGAGTGTGTGTTTGTGTGTATGTATGCGCATCTATTGTGTTGTTTTTAAGTGTATAGTATAGTGTGTGAGTGCACATCTGCACCATTTCATGTTGTCTGGTTATATTTGGATGAAGGTGTTCGTGTTTTCAAGTGAATGTATTGTTTTTGTGGCCACCAAGACTCATGGTTTTGTGGCCACCAAGACTCATGGGAGTTGCAACGATGGCTCTTTTGTCTCACCATCCTGGTGTTGGCTGTGCACGTGTGTGCAGATTTGTGTGTGTGTTTGTTTGGAGGTGGGTGGATTTGTGGTTTGAGGTGCAAGGATGAAAGATCTGTCTCTGTGACTTCCTCATGAACTCTGTGGGCTCCTTATGGGCACTCTGAACACACATACTGTGTCTAAGTGCCCTCATACACAATGATATGCACACAGTCTCCCACATAAACATGTGTTAAACTTACAGTAAATATGTCCATTCATGCACACATAGAACAGATTCTGTAGAAAGTATATTCACATACAGAGGCTAAACTTACGCTAAATTTTGCAGAGAAAAAAAACTGGCATGGCTGTTTTCAAAGGGGTCAAGATGTGTGAATGAAAATGGGTTCTATGGGTACCCACGAGTCTCCCCTTTACAGACATGCCCACTTTATGATAATCACATGCAGTTTGGGACAAGTCATAGTCAAGTCAGCACACTGACACACTGACAGCTGTTGTTGCCTGTTGGGCTGCAGTTTACCATGTTATGATTAAAAATACATTTTGAACAGATAAAAAATGTGCAATTAATTTGCGATTAATTGTGATTAACTATTTTAATCGATTGACAGCATTAGTAACAATGTAGTGTGGAGAAGAGGTTGGGGCAGGATGAACAAGTAGGAAGAAAACAGTGTCTGCAGGTGGGGGTCACATGTCTGCCTGAGTAGCTGGGCATGATGCAGATGAATGCTCCACAGGGACGAGCAGGCGGAAACACAGACCATTTCATGCCAAAAGGACTACCAAAATCACACTATGCCACTTGAAATGCATAAATGCAACCTCTGTTTTACCAAACCAAAACATTTACACACAGGTGCAAATAAAAAAAATGAAAGAATGTCCAATGAAAACACTCCGGGAACTGTGTTAGTGTAACCGCTGGCCTTGCAGGTAGAGGTCTTACACTTACTGCTAGTGAGCGATGCATTTTGGGTTATGTTTAACAATAACCATCTCATTACTGTAGTCCTTTTCAAGCTGTGATAATAACGTTATGTGTGTACGTGTGTGTTTAGTTTGCACAGGGCGAGTACAGCTCCAGTGGGTTTGACCTGAATGTGATGCCAGTTTGGAGCAACAACATCACCGGTGACGGAGTCGTGGTCAGCATCATTGATGATGGTGAGTCTAACCTTCACTGCAACACAGACTGATTGGATGTTTTAAATATGGGTACACAGGTATACATGATGCCTATTAAATACTGTAGATTGATTATACACACAGGATATACATGATTTTCTGGCCAAAATAAGAAAATTGTGACACAAAATATGAGTTTTTAACAGGCCTCATGCTTGGGTTCTTTCTGGGTGTGTACTAGCTGGTAGCTTCATTTTAATTCAGTTCAATTTTATTTGTATAGCACCACACCAGACCATTTTCTGCTTAATACAATAACGCCAGGAGCAGACATCTGAAATATCTGGAAAATAAATGCTCACTTAGGGAAATGTATAATGCAATTTTCTTTTGTGCAATAGTTTGCGTTTGCTGCGCTCTCCAAAAAATATTTTTAGATTTGCGAAGACTTGTCAAGTTTGGAGTGATTAAGCTGAACTCTCCCCTCAGTGGAGGGGTGAATGATTTATGTTAGTGCCCCCCCTCCTCCACCACCACCACTACCACAACCTCCACCGCCACCGTCATCTTCGTCTCAGTCACGCCACAATGAGAATTCATTTCTCTCTGATTGCCAGGATATCTGGCAACAAGGGAAATGAGAGAGCGGCATCTTATGGGCTCATTCATCAAGAACTAATTGAAGCCTCACTAGTCTCAAGTGCTGATAGAGCTGGAGTAGGGTTGGAGTGTGCTGTTTTGTATGTGTTAAAGTGTTCATGTGACACTTTTGTTGTATCCAAAGTGGCTCTGCGGTACATGTGTGTGAAAGTGGACTCTGAGAAAATGTCCTATAAACGTGGCATTATTCGAAGAAATGGCATATTTGTGTGGGTGTGTGTGTGTGTTTTTGTCCACTTGCATCCGTGCGTGTCTATCTGCTCGCAATGTGTGTTGATTCTTACTTGACTGCCTATTTTTGATGAAAGATGCTGCTATAATGGTGGACTGCTGTGGACAGAAGGCATTCTCTTTGCTGTGCATCCCTCTGCATACAGACAGCTACTCAGTGTGTGTGTGTGTGTGTGTGTGTGTGTGTGGTATTGGTGGTGAGGGGTGGAGGGTGGATACAGAATGAGCAAGCAAGTGAGAGAAAAAGAGAAAGAAATTAAATAGAGGAAGGATATAGAGGGAAATGTCAGACGAAAGCAAGAGTAAAAAGGATTCAGAGAGGGGGCGAGTGTGTGTGTGTGTGCGTGTGTGTGTTAATGCACGTGTGTGTGCATGTATGTGTGTGTGAGACAGAGAGTATTAGACTTGCACCACTGAATCTCCTCTCCTCTGAGGCTATTGTACTCTGCTCCACCTCTCTGTATTGATTCCACCGGGCAAGAGCTCCCTCACTCTTTCCCTTTCTCTCTCCGTCTTTCTTTTTCTTTCTCTCATTTTCTTGGTCTTTTTTCCTCTTCTTTTTTTTTCCTGTTCCCTCTTTGTTAACTAGGAGGTGACTCCTTCCTCTGGCCACTCTTCTCTTTCTTTTTTTCTCCTTCCCTCTCTTTCTCCGTCTCTCCCTCCTCTCGGACAGTCTGCCTCTCACAGCTGAAGGATCATGCACACGCGCTCACCTTTAGCCACCTTTCAATCGATGCCTATCGATTTTAATATCACAATGAAATAAATTATTTTTCTTTGAGTGAAAGCGCCCCCATCACCCCCACCATCCTCCTCCTCCTCCTCCCTCCTTCTCTATCTCCAACCCTTCAATCCAATCCCTCTGTTTTAGAGGTAATGTAATTGGCATCTGAGGTCGTTTCTCTACAAGCGTTGAATCACATTCACCATGCCACCTTCAATTTGGATGCCTGTGTTTGGGTTTGCTTCTGACTCTCCTCTTTCAGACTATTGTCTCACAGTTGCACCATAAAATATATATGCATTAGATTTATTATATTACTGTACTTTGTGGACATCAGCATGACCCTTAAAGGACCAGTGTGTAACATTTAGGGGGATCTCTTGAATAAAAAATGAATAACTATGTTTTGTTCGGTGTATAATCACCTAATATTAAGAATCGTAGTGTTTTCGTTACCTTAGAATGAGCCGTTTATATCTACATAGATCGGGTCCTCTCTCCACAGAGTCCGCCATGTTGCCCAGAACGGACAAACCAAACTCTGTTAACATTTCCCGCTTGGGCTTTAGTCGATAACGTTAGTCGCTGCCGTCGCCGCAGCTTTTCTAAGGTACAACTGTACATCACTCATAGTCTAACCACGTTAACTATATAACAACAAATGAAGGAGAGCTGCAGTGATTAATGTAAAATGTAAATAAGCTTTTATTGTCACAAGGTACATTGTACACACAGCACAACACACAGTGAAATTTACTTTCTGCATTGAACCCATCCTAGTATTAGGAGCAGTGGGTTGCTGCCCGGGGAGCAGTTTTGAGGTCCGTGCAGGGACTTGAACCGTTTCCCAAGCCAAGTCCCTATGGACAGAGCTACTGCCGCCACAAGTAGTTAGATTAGTCGATTAATCAGTCGATCAACAGAAAAGGAATCTGCAAATCTGTGATTAGTCATCAATTTCAAGTCAATGTCAAGGAAAGGTGCCACAGATGTGACAGTTCCAGGTTCTCAAATGTGAGATTCAGTTGCTTTTCTTGGTCTTAAATTATAGTGACCTGAATGTCTTCGGACTGTTGGTCGAACATTTGATGCCGTCACCTTGGGCTCTAAGATATTGTGAAGGGCTTTCATCACTGTTTTCTCATGTTCTATAGACCAAACAATAAACTGAGGAAATGAACAGGAAGTTTTCCTTTTAATGCTTCCAGGACTTCCAAAGAGATGTGGTTGACCACATAGTATGGCCTTTTGAGAGTGTTTCTGTATGTTACTGAGCCTGTACGTGCACAAGCACATAGATACGGAACAGGTGATATTTATCATTGTTCATTATGTAAATGTGTGCGAACGCACGTTTGATAAATAACGACGTTCTTGTCCGTATGGGCACATACAGTATTTAGAAGTTGTTCTATGCTACGCCATGTTAAATGAGGCCTTAGGACTCTTTTATAGCAGGAGTAAAAGACAACTGTCACATATAGTGTACATCAACATAAACAGCAGTCATTAGCCATGAGTGGGTTAAATATATAGATTCATCAGTGAAATGGCATCCACCTTCCACCCACCTTATCCCACAGTGTCCCTGTCACCCTGCTATCAACGCCGTGCCTCCGTCCCTCCTGGCTGGGTGGCCCAAAAGCACTCCAATATCGATTGGCGCTTACGCCATTGTCATTACATGTCATTGGTACACAGAGAGACACAGGGCACAAATTAGACTAAAGAAGGGAGGTAGAAGGATGGATGGATGGATGGAGAGAGGGAATATACACAAAGAAGACTGAGCAGTGAGCTCAGTGAGTAGAGAATCCTATAATGCAGGACAGTTTTATGTCACACAAAGAAATGGTTGTATGCAGGATATATATACATACAGGTAAACATCAATTTGAGCCAATCCTGTCTCCTCTATTTACTGCACTCTGTAGCAGATGTACATTGTACTGTTTCTTTTTTTTATGTCTTAGGAATTACAGTAAGGTAAAGATAATGGGATTTTATAGTTGTACCTTGAAAAGCAGTCCATTGGGGGTATAATGTGAGCCCACTATAGATGCAGAGCTGTATTTACTGTATGTTGTCATACTGTATGTATTTATCTGTTGATGTAGGAGGTGTGATAAAACATTTTATGGCTGATTATAGAGGCTTACGTAGCTGCTGTAAGAGGTAGTAGAGCTGTATTTTTTGATATTCTATGGTCTCAGCTGATTGACTTAATGAGGTGTGCCCATACAGCATGAAAAGCATTTAATCTACTGTCTGCTCATGCTGTGTGTCACATTTGTACCGAGTGTGTCAGTGTCCTACAGAAACCTTGCGTTTTTAAAAAATCCATTTGGATAATGAAATTATTATTTTTTTTTTACATTGTACTGAACGTTTAAGTTGGTTTTCCTAGGCAGCGTATTATAATCCATGGTGTCATGTTACAGTACATCTGAGGGACAGTTGTGTTGAACATTACCATTATTATTAAAAATATTAGTCATCCAAAATACTCAAGATATTCACATATTTCCAGTGATTTCCAAACAGCTGGTGTTGTGTGGCTTACCACAAATATACCATCTTAAAGAAGCAATCCAAATTTTACGTGAAAACAACAGCTTTTGCTTTTAATACTCAATACTCAACAACCTGGTATGGCATGCTACTCGTATGCTTGTGATTTGTGTGTGTTAACTTAGTTACATACTAGTAAGGCTGGGAACATTTTTTATTTTGAAATAGATTTTTTAATGCCAGAATCTATATATCTATCTATATATATATAT
>CAKAOI010051635.1:0-66444 GCA_916701655.1 Sebastiscus albofasciatus
GAATAAATGAGTGGTGAAACATAACAAATGCAGATGCTTCCATACAGGACATGAGGGGTCACTGAACAGTCTGATGAGTACAAAAATGATGTAAATTATACAATGTGGCCTTCACAGGTAGAAGACCCTCTCCACCACCAGCATAAAAAACACAAAGTGAGGAAATACTCATTATTTATAATACGTACCCTCATCCCCCCTCCAATTACAACAAGAAAGTAGCAGGACTTTTACTTTTAAGAACTGCTAGAATGTGACTCGACTTAAAGACGCAGCAATGCCTTCCGGTAAAGTAGGAGGCAAAAAGCAATGGTTGCAATCTGCCATAAAATGGAAAGCAGAAGAAGAAATTATGTTGAAGCTCCGCTTGCTGGCTGCTGCAGTGTAAACTCCAATATAAACCCACCAGCGGCGTTTTTCGGCGGTCGAAAGGTGGGAGGTAGGGGTGGCGGATGGGTCAAACAAACACAAGACTTTCAAGGCCGCTGTTCATGTCCAGTGTCAAACTAAAAGTAACTTATTTTGTCACGTCAGTCGTTAGTATCGTGACTCGTTAGTATCGTCAGCACCGTGACTCACATGAGGCACTAGTCACGTAGGTCGTTAGTCAGTAAAGTTAACGTCAACCACGACTGTTTCCCAAACTATAACTAAGTGGTTGTGTTGCCTAATCCTTACTTCCTGTGAAACGGAAGTTTATTTTGAAAGGACACTATGCATGTAACAAGTGTATATCAACACGCCGTCCCTATTCCGTAAAAAAGTAACGCAAGACTTGCGGCAGTCTCAGATGCCGAGGGACCAAGCGGCGGTACTTGACGAGTTGGGAGTGAGAATGTGTTGTCCAGGAGGAGTCCTTGGGGAGGACTGGAGTAAACTGAAGTAAACAAAGCAAAAGCTGCTCTAACACAGCTGCAAATTAGCGAGATAAGATAAACTGAAAGGTGGAATTGTAGTCTGTCAACTACGACAGAGTATTAGGGCCTAATAATACTCTTAATATAATAATAATACTCTAATACTCTTTTACTTCCACTACTATTGGTTTTGTGTTATCAGTCCTAGTTGTATTAGTTAATACAGCTGCTAGGCTATTATTGTGGCTGCTTCCCTCTCTCTCTCTCCCTCTCTCTCTCTATCTATCTATCTATCTATCTATCTATCTATCTATCCCCCCCAGCCGGTCTCGGCAGATGGCCGCCCACCCTGAGCCCGGTTCTGCTCCAGGTTTCTTCCTAGTAATCGGGGAGTTTTTCCTGGCCACAGTGCGCTTGGTGGATCTTGTTGGGTCTCTAAACTATGGTGTACGGTCTAAGACCTGCTCTATATATAAAGCGTATTGAGATAACTTCTGCTGTGATTTGACGCTATACAAAAATAAATTGAATTGAATAATAGAATAGATTGCTTCGAGTCATATGCATGTTTTAGCATTTCCTGATAGGCTACTGTAGCCTACAGTTATTTTGAATTTGAATTATAGGCACTTGCTCTGTTTGGGACTGTCTCCCTACTCCAGGATGCTTCCCACTGAAAAGCTGAGGGAAGTGAGCTGCAATTTATCGGAGGTGGTGAAGCTCAGCTTTTTAAGCTGATTTTATGCCTGATCAGAAGTGTTTTCAGTTAGTTTCGGTTTTATAGTTCTGATGAAGAGCAGCATACAGCTGTTTCACTAAACTCGATCTCATCCAGAGGGATTCCCAAACTGGGTTACAGTATGTGTTTGTCAGACGCTCTGAAGGGGATACTACCATAGCAGCAGAGCGGTAATGCACAGCAGATTATAGGGCAGATAGTGTTTTTTTTAATATTATGACTTCATTCTTGAAATCTCAGAAAACACAGATATGTGGGAAATGTTTTGAAGATGAGCAGAAATCTTGCTGAAACGCATATGAGCTATTAAAATCCAGGGGTTTATAAATTTATTAAAATTAGGGCTGTCAGTCGATTAAAATATTTAATCGTGATTAATCGCAAATAAACACACATTTTTTATCTGTTTAAAATGTAGGAGTGGACAAATATTCTTACTTTATGCAAATGTATGTATATGTTTATTGTTGTAAATCAATTAACGACACAAAATAATGACAGATATTGTCCAGAAACCCTCACAGGTACTGCATTTAGCATAAAAAATATGCTCAAATCATAACATGGCAAACTGCAGCCCAACAGGCAACAACAGCTGTCAGTGTGTCAGTGTGCTGACTTGACTATGACTTGCCCCAAACTGCATGTGATTATCATAAAGTGGGCATGTCTGTAAAGGGGAGACTCGTGGGTACCTATAGAACTCATTTTCATTCACATATCTTGAGGTCAGAGGTCAAGGGACTCCTTTGAAAATGGCCATGCCAGTTTTTCCTCACCAAAATTTGGTTGGTACCAATGGTTTCCTTAGGTTTTTATAGTTTCATATGATACCAATATCTTCGCTCTAGTTTTAAAACTGAGCCCGCTACAACCTAAAAATTGCAAGTTGCCTTAATGCGTTATCGCGTTAATTGACGGCGCTAATTAAAATAGGTGGCACATGCACATCTAAAGAGGTTTCTTCCCTAAACAAAAGACACAAAAGAGGAAGGAAGAGTAAATCATGCCTACATCTGTGTTGATATCATAATATTTGATAGAAATACAGAATGCCTGAGAGCCTTACCACATTATATTCAATTAGATTCCATCTGCCGCCTGAATTTTATGTTTTCCTTTACATAAATAAAGATATTTCCACCATAACTTGATGCAGAAAAGGCTCAAACTAGTCCAGAAAGCAGGAAAATTAAATGTTTGATGCTCAATATTCCTGTCTGGTCTGCTGACCCTAAAAAAATCAAGCTGTGAGAGGAGATTGAGACCGTGAGAGTGGAGACTATTTTTTCCCAGTTATCAGCAAGCTAATTGTGTGCGGTGTATATTGCACTGCTGTGGAGTGGAGTCATTATAAAGAAAAGTGTCTTTTTTGTGCAGAGGAGTGTATTGGATGAAGCCACAGGACACACTGATTTGTGGTAAAAACCCCATTCTACATGTCCCCCCTTTCTGTCTTTCCCCACCCGCCTCTTGCTTGATTTGCTTTCCCCAGCTATCAAACACTTATTTAGACGTTTCAGGGTGTAATCTGTTGCGGCTCAGTCCAGATGAGACTTCAATTTCACCTTTCAGTCATGCTTTGTGTGCTACTGAGGTGCCATGAAGGTTTATCAGAGACGGCTAATACACATTGGTCCTCGAAGCAAGACATTAATGTCAGGAGTGCTCATATATAAGAAGCGACTCTGACATCCTTCCTGCCCTCCGCACATAGAGAGAGGGCTCATACAGGAGCGCTGCCTGCACATGATAAGTGCATGGAAGACAGTAAATGATCATAGCAGTGAGATATGGGACCTGTAGCATGTAAACAGACCGTTCCTGCTGGAGATGAACACAACATAGGTTTCCTCAAATATTGCCTCTGACAGTTTCATCTACAGTCACAATGAGCCAACAGCACATTACGGCAGTGTGACTTGATGGATTTCTTAATCTCCAGCAATAGGTGTATAGTCACAGGATGCATGACGATATGGCCTGCAATATATCTTGTTAATTCACATTAGGAAAGCTTACCTTCATCCTTCCTGTAGACGTGTACATTAAGTGAACCGTTTCATTAGCACAGATGCTCTAACGCGTTATCCTCAAGGCTATCGTACCATGCAGTCACCTTCGACAAAATTGTCCCTCTCCTGATTGCCGCCATCAGCGACCTTCAGATTGCTCACCTTGTGTTTCCACCGCTCCGCTGTCTCATCACTATAGGTGTGTTTAGGAAATTTAGATTCTGATTGAGAGGGCTGAATTAAATAGAATCTCCTGGCCTCTCATTAGTAGAGTAAAATAGCCAGTCAAGTAGAAGACTTTTCATTTACAGGCAGCTGACTGTGTTTCTGTGCCCAGTCCGGTGATTGCTTTCTCATTTTGTTAACTGTTTCCCATTGGCTGCGGGGCGCCACTGTGTTTTTCCACCCCCTTTTATCCATTTGAGCTCTTGATTGCTGGTGTAAGCCAGTGAATCCTAATGGTTGCAGATATATTACTGCTGATGTTAGACATCAGATGTCCCTGACGTGCCTCTTGTGTGTTTCCATCCATTCAAACAGAGTGGTAACAGGCTATATTTTTTTGTTGCTCTGTAGACTAATGCTCTGCATATGCAGACTCACAGGGTGCACACGGGATTATACAATATTAATGAGTAATTAACACTGATTCATGAAGAAAACCGTACAATAAGATCAGATGATAGACTCTTCGGCAGTACGCATATTTTTTATGCTGAATGCAGTACCTGTGAGGGTTTCTGGACAATATTTGTCATTGTTTTGTGTTATTAATTGATTTACAATAATTAATAAATGCATACATTTTTGTCCACTCCCATGTTAAGAGTATTAAATACTTGACAAATCTCCCTTTAAGGTACATCTTAAACAGATAAAAAATGTGCGATTAATTTGTGATTAATCATGGACAATCATGTGATTCATTGTGATTGAATATTTTAATCGATTGACAGCCCTTATTGCTACACAATTAATAGAAGGCTTCAAATAGACCCTGTGATTGGTGATCAGCGATCGGCCCCAAAATTCCTGATTGGAGCACCCTTTACCATACAAGACAACTGTGGAGCACAAACCCTCATGAAGCTGCAGTAGAAAACACTGAAGAGATTGTCAAACACAGTAAGAAGTGCCGGGCCTGTAGCCCACAGAGAGGTGAGATCTCTGCAAAGACCTCCACTTCAGAGGAAAGGCCACACCCCCCACTGTGGCCATCTGGGGGATGTGTCCAACCATCACCTTGTGGCTGTCTGACATTTAGATTTAGGGATTGTAAATATGTTGTGTGAACAGCATCATTGCAGTGCAGTGACCAGTGAAAGGTCTGTCTGCTGTGCTTTAGTGCATTTTGTTAAGAAAGTTCATTAAGTCAGTAAATAACTGACTGAATCTCAAGGTGATTACCCTGCTTTATGGTCTATTACAGATTGCGTTTGAGACCATAAACTAGAAGTAAATCTATCTATCCCAACACATCTGAAACAGAAATGAAGAGAACTGATCTGCTGCAGACCCAGAAATACCAACCTAGTATTACCTACCTTTATATTAGTAAGGATACTGTACACAGTATTAAAGTGAGTCAGGAAGTAGAATGGTGGCATAATAGAAGAAACACATCGATGGAGAGAAGAAGCACCTAATTTTGTCTTGTCAGAAATACCTTTTGGCCTCCTGTCTATGATCCCATCTCTGGCCCCAGATTCTCCTGCAGCTGCATGCAGACTTATTGTTATAAATGTCTACCATCCATTACACCAGCTATCGGGGAAAAGAATACACATTTCTACTATTGTGTGGAACTGAGAAACGTATCCAGAGACAGCAAGGATCTCATTGCATCAGCGTGGTGATGAGGCCCCCCAGGCAGCGCTGACTGACGGGCTGGGTCAGCCTCACTGATTAATCAGCCGGCAGCACGTCAGTCAAGGCTGTGGAGAAACACACACGTGGATTGTGGTCGACATTACGCGGATGGAGGAGTGGCCCTCAGGCAAGGAGCTGCACTTGTGGCAGCCCTCTGAGGCTTTAGACTCCAGGTGCTGGCAAGCAGGCCAGTCTCACCCCGCTGTCTCACCACCTATCTCTCTGCTCGTAGACTGGCCGTATACATTTTGATATAGTTGGGGATCACAGTGAGAACTGTGGGGCTGTGGCTGTAATGCTAGGAGAAAAAAAGCGGGAAAATACACTGGAGGATGGAGGTTTCCTCTGAGTTCAAACACTCAGTGGATATCATGGAACACCCCCAACGTTTATCATAAAGTTGTAGGGATCCAGTTCAGTTCAGTTCAGTTCAGACAACATTATTTATCCCTAAAGGGGCAATTCAATTGTAGCATTCCCAGTCCTTACATCCATACGTACATCAGACAACCAATAATTAGTTAAGTCAAAGGAAACATATAATACACCATAATAACCATAATAAACGTGTGTAATATTCAATCCTCGACGAAGCAAAACATGACACTGACACGCTATCCTCTTATGGACAGGCGGGTCTATTACACGCTTTGATATGATATCGGGTGCCACTATTGACATACTGATGTTCCACCATGTTCACCATATTGGTTAAGCGTGTTAGTATTCAAACATCTGCTAATTAGCATCAAAGACATAGCCATATGTTCATAAATCTCGGAAAAATTAAACATTTGACCTGATTATGGCGATGGATGAAAAGTCAGAGGACCATCAAAGTTATGACAATTCATATTGTGGGGAAGATGAATTATACGGTACCAGATTTTATGGAAACCCATCCATAGTTATGGACACATTTCACTGAACCAGAAATGTTAAACGCTACAGGAAAAGTTAATGTTTCAGTAGAAATGGTCCTTTGTGGAACACAGAGTGTCTTTAACAAATTTAAATGGCAATCATTCCAATTGAAGTCTGTAGCAAAGTGATGGTGAACTGGTACTGATCAATATTGCTAAAAAGCCCATTCCTTCTTTCAATGAATAAATTGAAAAAGGCTAAAATATAAGCAAGCAAGTGTAATGCAGTCATTAGTTTGTATATTGTAGCTGCGGAGTGTCAGAAACAAATGTATACCACAGTTTTTAAAAAGGGCATTTTGCTGCTATACTACTCCTTGTAGATATGATCCTTAATTAACAGGCCAAATATGTCCTTTCAAATGTTTGCGTCTTACTGTGCACTGCTCTGAAGTAGCATTGCTGTTGGACAGCTGCAGCGCCTCATTAGCTGTGAAGAGACATGGCTTTGTGTCACCTGAACACAGCGTGAGTAGGGAAGTAGTCGGCAACATTATGTCGTCATTCCTGAAAATCATCTTGTTCTCATGTTCTGAAATTCAACTTCACTTTGCACCACAGATATTACACAAATTACTTTGCGTAATAGTCACCATCTGCCACCAACTAATGGTTGTCTGTCTGTACGGTGCCAAAGTGGGCAGGTACACTAAGCACATCATGTGTACTTTTATTAGTTTTACAGTCAGAGCTGCTACTGTGTGCTATGCATAACAACTGAGCAAGCGGTTACCTTTCCTAGCTATACCTTCGAAAAATAATATGCTGTAATTTGTATATATACCACAAAATCAATTTGTATGTAATCCACGTAATGATGAACCAGGAAAAGCAACAAACTCCGCATAGAGAGGAGTTCAGGGTTGACGGGTGGGCCAAAAAACACCAGACTTTCACCAAGGAGACCAGCGTTCATACCCTGTGTGAAACCAGAAGTCAACACTGATTTATTTGTCACGTAACTTCAGGACTTAAGTTACGGCACTTCCGGTGTTATTTTAACCCAAACCACGATCTTTTCCTAAACCTAACTGAGTCGTTTTGTTGCTTAAACCTAACCAAGTCGATATTTTCCTAAGTCTGAGTAGTTTTATTGCCTAAACCTAATCAAGTCTATCTTTTCTTAAACCCATCTAAGTAGTTTTGTTGCCTAAACCTAATCAAGTCTATCTTTTCGTAAACCTAACTAAGTAGTTTTGTTGCCTAAACCTAATCAATTTGTTTCCTGTGAAGAAACAAGTTTATTTTGAAAAGACTGGTGCAAAAATTGACACTTGCGTCACATGTTGCTGGACATTTGTAAGAAAAAGCACAAAAAATGAGAATAACTTTTCGAAAGATATCATACAAAACATTGTATGAGGATACACTGAACTGAGATGGATCATTCAGGACACATGTTTATAATGGCCGTATTAAAATTACCTTTGTCAATGAGCCAAAGCTGTGTCTATAAACATAGAGTAAACACCCCATGGACTGTTTTGTCACTGCACTGAATCACAGTGAATGCATTATTTAAAAATAAAGTTGTATGAGTGTTGACCCACTTTACTATGACACATCTTAATCATTACTGGCTGTTTTATGTAAATAATAATTTGAGTAGATTGTGCAATGAGTGATTTCAGGTTAAATACACCTGGATCTGAAAAGACCGACAGGTGGTTTGTTAGTGAATTTCCTGATCGAGTTGTCATCCTACTTATGAGCAAATCTCTTAAATCTCGAGACATGTCGAGCAGGCTGTCCATCACTAGTCTAACACACATCATGCAATACATTTTTGATAATCAGAGAGTAAGGTAGTTGCAAAATGGACAAAATTTCAACCGTTAGATCCCACTGTGGCATGCCCTTCCAGCTCATTATTCCTTTACAACTCCTCTCTCCACTTCTCTGCGATCCTCTCTGCCTCCAGGACTGCATGACCCTGAGCAGGAAAGACCGAGAGAAGGAAAGGAAGCTGTGAAGTCAATATGGAGAGTCAGAGAGTTGTCAATCACACACACATTGCATTGCATTCTGACTAGATGAAACTGTAGCTATTCCCGTAGGAACATTAGGTTATCTCTATTTCATCTTGAAGGACTCAGATACCTGTTCAATTATGAAATAGCATTGACCCATTGCTGGGCAAGATTGCGGTATAGAGAGCAAAAGGAATGAGTCCTAAAACGAAATGAGTTCGCATTTTAGCACTCGTCTCGTCTGGAACTCAATGGGGTTTTTTTAATGGGTTTTTAGTTAGGTGCCAGAAATAAGGTCTGTGGTTAACACAAGCTGAAGAGATTTTAACGTTTTGTTCTTTGATATAAAATATGTCAGTAAGTATCCCACTCGTGAATTTTGAAGCCTTTATACGTATTAAAAAAGGCAGTTGCTAACAAGTGGCTAAATGAGACTACTAAACGTCATCACGCTGACTCGTCCACCTTTACAGCCTCGTTGTATATACTCGCGCCCATGTGACCGCGGTGTCGTATGTTTATAGCCTAACGTTAGCTTTTTTCTTCTGCCGGTTGCATTTACACTTCAGAAAGTGGTGTAAATGTTTGTTTACCACAGAGTTTATTTTCTGCAATAATCCAAAACCCAGTGGAAAAATCCCATTGGCTTTTTGTCCAGGGAACCTGTGTGATTCTAGCTTTCGGGTTGGCCTACAGAAATATTGATATCCCTGGAGCACTTTATTGGTTGAATACTGAAAAAATGAGCAAATTATTACTCAAAAGTGAGTTAAAGCACAAAGCATGAAATGTCAAATTTATTAACATTTAACAAAAATCACAGTCTTCCACTCACCTTAACCAAAGTGCTTTTGTTGCCTAAAGCTTGCTACGTTCTTCTTGTGCTGGCCTCTGCAAACCTGAGTCTGTGGGAACCATAGGTGGGACCCCTGGTCCAATCACTTCCTTTTACACCCTCTTACAAAACACACCCGTAATCAGATAGCCAACGTATTTACATGTATACATTAAAACCAGAAGAATAAAAGAACGGCACAGTATAATATCTGTAACCTAGTTTCTCCCAATTGAACAGAAGTAAACGTTGTCCAAGGGCACTTTGAGAGTAACTGTTAATGAAAGAAAAGCAGGAGTATTATTCATTCACGTCACCCACCCAGGTTTTCCCAGTCACTCCAGTTCAAATTATCTACTCTGTAGTCATTAACTCATTAGCCCAATTGTCTACCTTTCCTCCAGGCTACAATTACCCCCATAATTATAAGAATTATGTAAAAACAAGCAGCTTCATTACTTAAAAGGGAATGCATGGGTTGTTGGGACCATTAAGATGGTCCTCATAGTGTATATCTGTGTAACATGATAGCACTTTTGGTGCAAATTGTGCACCAGAGACAATTGTCAAACATGCCACCATTCATGCTTCTTCCAGCAGCACCAGTACAAAACCACAGCCCAGTGTGTTTCAGTTTGTGTACAATAACACTCAGTATTTGCGAATATATATTCAGACAGCCCCAGGCGTTATCAATTCAAGGACAGAGGTTGCTCATTTAGCCGTAGCACTACATGTAGTCAGACACTTGGGAAATATGCTCCCTGAAATGGAGAGTGAACCCAACAGATGGAAAGAGTGAAACCAAACTAAGGCAACTCTGGAGCACCCTGCGCCCTCAATTTAATATAAACCCTGAGCAGCTTTCCATCTGAGAGCACGCTGCGACGTTACCTGTTCACATTTACAATTTTACTTCGATATTTATGGGGTCCCGGCAAAGCAAAGTGGGTCATTCGGGATGCAATCATTTCCAAAACGGCGCACACGATAATGAGGTCATGATTTCTTTCTCAAAATGGTGTCTCATGCTCAATGGCCAGAGAGCCGTACTGTGCCAAATCAAATTAGTACATTTCATTTGGTTGTTTCTTCAAATCCATTTTAGTAGCAGAGGAGTTGGAGAATAAGGTAGAAATAAGAAAATAGAGTGCGCTGTCCTCCTTTGCCCCCTTTATTCATTATTAGATTTATCAAATTCCTAATCAAATGAATCACTTGGAGGCTTTTTTGGCTGCAGTGCCAAAGGAAAATCACTGTCACATTGGCACAGGAAGAATTCAACTAAACCACTATAATTTGGTTTATATGTAGGCCTACATTGTTCCGTCAGCTTTTTATTTCTTCATCTCCTACATCTATAACATTACTTACGAAAATACAAGATGGCAAAGGTTACACAACCACTGAACTGTGATTAAATATGGCACCAAACACAATGCTACTTCCTGTTTTTCCATGTGAAACCATGATTTCTGAAACCAGTTTGAATTTTAAAAACTTTGGATTGAGAACACTTTTACAAACTAACATATTTTTGACCAGTCTTCACTCGTATTCTTGTTATTTAAGGGTCGGGGCTTGGATTTACAGTAGTACAAATGAAGCTTAGCAGGAAGTTCAGTCAGGAAGACACGCTACTAGAGTCTTTCTATTGCCTCTGCGCGGCTCTCAACATGGCAACTGCTGAGCCGGCGGCTCGCAGCTAACGATTCTAACAGTGAAAACTACGGCAATTGTGCTGACAGAGCTAACAGTGTTTACCTGGGTGGGAACTAGAGGTCGTGAGCTAGCCAGTGGGTTACGCTCATATGCACGAACATGCACTAAAAGCATGCACGGTCGGCCCGGCTATGTAAACAAAGCACAGAGAAGCTTGGATTATAACACACACAGAGGGAGAGCGTATACAGAGTCATCCTGGGACTTACCAGATCAATTTGCGTAATTGTTTTAATTATTTCAAAGCTGCACTAATTTAAATATAATCTAAACAATGGCTAAAGTGACTATGTGAAATATAAAAGGAAGCTAGAAGACAGGATATGGCCTAAAACCACCGAAGGATTTGACTAGATGATATGGAGGATATTTTCGTCTCGCTCAGACATAACATACATCAAAGCCGATAAAAATGACATCTTCTTTGTCACATCACTTTATTTTTTGCTGACTCGCTTTTAAAAAGGTGAGATTGATTTTGATCTTATCGTTTATACATTCAAAATGACTTCAACTTTTTCCTCTTTTCCATAAAACGATTTAGAAAAAGAGAGATGTAACCGTCAAAATGTTTTTATTCCTGTCCTGTGGTTTTCCACTTGCAGTTTGAACAGATGCCTTTTGGCTTTTCTGTGTCTGCTGGCGAGAAAAGAGATATATCTAGTGGAAGTTTAGTTCTCTTAATTGGTGTTCAAGAATAAAACTGTTCAACATGAGAGCCTCTACTAAACAAACTAGACTGGGATCAGAATCTCTCAGAAATACTTTTACATCTATCTAACATTTCATTCATACAGTACTCCACCAAATGTTCTCTCTATAATAAGATTCACTTTCACAGGATCCCATCAATCAATGACATTAGCTTAAGACTTCCATCGTGCCAGTAAGTCAAACTAAATTACCGATTATATACGGGACAGATGAGTGTGGCCTTGAGCCTGCCATGTGGAGATTGCATGGAACACTGTCAGGGTCCCACTCATTACACGCCTCTCTTTGGTGATGAGAAATGAACACAGTGTGCGGTGGCAGCATTGTGGCTCACTGGCTGATCATTTCGGCTCATCTCGTGCCATCTTCCCCACACTGGCCATCTGTCTTGGTTTCGTTCTAGCTCTCTAAATGCTGTGACTCACTAATGACTGTCTGTCAGAGATCACGCTCCACATCCCTCCCCCAGCAGGAATCTGATTGATCCCTTTATTCTGTAAAGATTGGTTTGTGTAGTACTTTTGCCACTTTTATTTTACAACATAAAATGAAAATAAAATTATGATGTAATGTGAGAAACAGGAGGAGAAGGAAATGCTGAGATCACTAACCAGAAATGAGCCTCAGATGAATATCCAGCAACGGCAAATCTACCATGGAGCGTTTTTAACACTGAAAAATCTGCCTTTTGAAATATATTTTGTTCAGCTGGACCAATGGTCAAACATGTGTTTGCTTTTAACTTTGGATATCCTACAAGGCGTGTCAGTGAGTCTTTGTAGATATATAGGGAATATGTTTTTTTGAAAAAGCGTTTGACCCATGACTTTCTATTTTCCATATTTTCAGAAGATGTTTTGTTCCTTCTGAACATCAATTAGATATAGATTAACATTTAAACATTAAATCTGCTACACTAAGCAACATTTTTACATGAACAATGGCTCAAATGACTACGTGTAATGTGAGAAGGCTCACTCGTAATAACAAACGCACAGAGAATTATCATCTGACTCAGCTTAACGAAGCATTTTATCATTTAAATCGTTAACTTTGTTTTGGTTTTATGGCCCGCAGTTAAATTTCTTAATTTGATTCGGCCTCACTGGTTTCATCAACTGTGTTTCCTACAGCAGCTGGCAGCTGTTTTCAAAGAAAAAGCTCTGATAAACCCACTATATACTACCTGTCCAGTACCAAACAGCAGACAGACAAAGATAGCGACTAAAGCTTGTATACTAGAATACTTTGAAAAGACTGGGGATCTCCTGGTGGAAATTTACAAGAAGAAAAACGGTTGAACAATCCAAGAGAACCGAGACTTGTTCACGTACTTGCGCCTCCCCGGAGTCCCCTCCATTTTTACTTGGTTTTTCAGACCCTCTTAGTGACTCGTTCCCAATGCTGCTCAGAGTAATCACAGTGACCAGCTCTTCCGCCAATAGTGTGGGGTATCTCCCTGTCCTATTGCGGCATGTGCAGTCAGTAGGTGTGGGGCAGGCAGGAGGATGCCGCTCACTGCAGGAGTGGGAGATAATATAATATAATACACACAGCTTTACATTCTTGTAAAGGTCTGGAGAGACCGCAACTATTGAGTGCTCCAGGGATGATACATTTTTGTAGGAAGTTAGCATCGCCCTGGGTTCCCTCGACAAAAAGACAATGGGATTTTTCCATTGGATTTTCAATTATTTCAGAAAATAAGCTCTGTGGCAAACAAACGTTTATGATACTTACACATTTTGTTCAGCAAGATAATCTTCACAAATGAGCACAACTTTTATGATTTTTGAATGCAATCGCCAGAAGTAAAAAGCTAACGCTATAAACAAACTTCACCACGATTGCAAGAGCATGAGTATACACAACGAGGCTGTAAAGGCGGACAAGTCAGCGTGGAAAACCCATTAAAAAAAAACATTGACTTCCAGACGAGGGAACCGGAAGTGCTAAAATGTTAACTCATTTCCAGGTTTTAGGACTCATTCTTGTAGCAGTCTATTGGTTTTTGACAATGATCACATCATTGACCTTCACTATTTGTTTGAGCCAAAACTAAAAACGTCCGATAATATTAAACATGTTTGATTTTATCTGAACGCTAAAGACAGCTCGGACTGAGTTTTATGACCACCTTAACCAAACGATCAAGATCACGGGAGCGCGCCACAACTCTAGCAAAACTCTCATGATTTTATTCCAAAATTGGAAATTTGTCTGCATCAATGAAATCACTTGAAAAGTCGTTTAGTGTAAGGCCAGTGGTGAACATAGTGGAGCGTTTAGCAGCTAAAGTGATAAATATTTCAGTCAGATGTTGATGGAACCAAAAAGCATCCAAAACAGAGCAAAAAGGGAAAATAAATATGGACTTAAATTAGTCAGGTGGCCAGAAACACAAGTCCAAATGAATGCTAATGTGACTTTCTGTTTGCTTGGTGTTTAAAAAGGCAACTGTTTGCCAACCCGTTCGTCATAACAACTTTTTTTTTAAAGTTGATGATATGTTATTGTTTTGTTTACAGCTAGTTCCACTGACCTGAAGAGGCAACAAAATCAATTCATGTAGGTTTAACAGGTTTGGCATAAAATGCTGCTTGGAATAAGGTTTTGGGTGTTTTGAATTGGGTGCTCTGTGTAATCCTTTCTACGTGATACATTTTTCTAAATTGAGAATGGTTCACAAATGTACACATGCTGCTACCTCAACTAATTTTGTTTGTCTGATCAGGAACACGGGGCGCTTTTTCCCTTTTTAGCAATCGATCAGTTTGCACTCAAAACAGCACTTAGGAGTGAGTGAATGCACATGGCTGGTAAGAGCATCTTAACATCTGCGGTCCATGATGCTGAAAAGTAGATTTAACAGCTTGGTAAGTAACTATATTAATTTAACTGTCTGTAAGCCATGTTATGGTTTAATAAAAATACAAAAGGAAACACAAATGAAAGAAATAACACAAGAAAAGCATTTTGAATTATGAAAATTTAGCCCAATGTACAGATGACACTCAGCAATTCCTGCTCGCTTCATTTAATGTCATACAAGCTGGTGAAAGTAAATATAATTAAGTATAAACTTGGGCTACATTTTGATTAATTTGGCTGATGCTTGTGGCAAGTGTTGAAGCACAAATTAGAAACTATCTTCAAATCAAGCAGCCAAAGAAACAGTTAAGTCGCCACCTGTATGCTTGGCACGCTGCTTCGCATGACAACCAAGATCGACAACCACTGTCTGCTCTTTCTCCCTTCTCTATTTTTCTATATTTTAATCCTTTCACTCTCCTTAATCTTCACTCTTCTACTTATCTCTGTTAAATGGTATTTCAACTTGCCTCCCTGATAAAACCCAAGATCGCTGGTTGACAGAAAGCCTGAGCAGATATGCGAGCATTGGGTTGATAACAATTGTGAGCCATAAACATGATGTGCACAGAGAGAGTGATGAAGTCAAAAAGATTTTTCTTCCAGCTCAAACTTTTGCTGTGAACTTTATTATAATCAAATTGATAACAAAGTTATTACAGGAAGAAATGTATTTTGCAATCTGTAATAAATTGATTGGAACATTCACAACTACATCCAGAACAATGCAATGAATCCAGGAGAATACTGTGCCAAAGTGATGCCCGCCTCCCAGCAAGTGGAGGAGAATATTCAGATATTCTCTCAAGACTAATTATTTTAGAGCCCAATTTAGCAAGTATTTAAATTCATTACCTATTCCAGCCAAAATCTATCACTGACATTTGGATTTATTTTTAGTTTCCGTCTGAGTCACCCAAAGGTACCAACAACACGGGGCCTTTTCATTCAGGCCCGTTTCATCAGGATTCACAATTTTCTGCCTTTGCCTAGATAAAATATTAACGCTGAAGCCTTGACAAAATGATGACATCTTATCAATTAATGATGGGTTTAAAAGTGCAGGGGAAATAGAAAGTCCTAATGTCCTTTTTCATCTTGTGGAAAATGTTTTGGAATATTTATACACCAGCAATTAGACCTGGCCTTGTAAAGAGTACCAGCTCTGACATATCCCGTGAGAACGTGTTGTTTTGAACAGCTGGGTTAACACCGTTTCTGATTTATGAGAATAACATAATGTACAGACAGGAATTCCCACACCTTTCTTTATGTTTCACATCTCTTCTTTTTCACCCCACTCATCCTGAATTAGATCCAATAAACTTAGAATATTAAATCATCCAATAAGAGAACTAAACGTTGTGTCTCCACCTTGTTTCAATACCACCAGGTGGCCAAACAATGAGTTAATGCAGGATTAGCAGTATTGAAAAGCAGGCAAAGCAGGTAAATATTACTGCATCTCCACAGACGAGATGAAGGCAGCTAATCAACAAGGAAATAAAGATTCAAGATTATAGTCAACTAAGGTAATAAATCATTTGGTCTGTGAGTTATGTAAGTCGTTCACGTGGATTCAGTTTACAGTGGGGTTTTTGGGGGGTCTTTTTAAGTCTTCTTACAGCTCTGAAGATCTATTTTTCACTCACGACAGCTGTGCTAAGAAGGCTGACATGGAGCTGTGCCAGCTAATTTGATGGCTGTTAATGTTTATTGTGCCGTGTTGACGTCAGCATCGACAAGGTTTCAGCTGATGCAGGGAGCCAACATTTTAATTGGGTGCACTATTCCTTTAAAACCTCTAATCCTTTCCCATTATACCTGAAGCTGTAGATGTTCAGAGTCTGAAGATTAAAATGAGTGCGTCACTAGCTGATTGCACTCATCAGTCTAGTGACTGGGGGCCATGTCATAGTTATATTACTTCCATTTTTTGAGCTACACTAACAGCATCATATACATATCATATATACATGTAGAGTTGACCCCATATGTTCCCATTTTAACTGATACTACCCTATGTTTGCATGTGATTTTAGGGGACAGTGATCCTAGACATATCTACAGGTGCAAAAAAGGGGGAGTCCAAAGCACTGTTCTTGCAAAAAATAAAAAGCCTTTATTCAAATGGCTATTTCATGATGAAATGCTAAAAACAATGCTGGTACATGTTCAGATTGGGTAACAACCCACGCATAGCAGCCCAAACAGCCTTCTACGGGGTGTAACCCTTAGCACACAGCTTTCCCTTTTGTGAGTACACAGACGATTGATGATTGCAAACACCTGAGCAAGAGGCAAATAAGCTCTCAGGTGACAAGAGCAAAATGTGGTCACTAGATGGCTCAGCAGCGACTAACCTGTAATCTACAGGTGGTTTACAAAATAAATGTGGAATTGTATGTACAACAGAGAAGAGTCTATTGTCATGCATTTCAATGCTTGGAGATACATTGATCTTGCGAGTAAAGATAATAGAAAGGCAAAGTCCCTCCCCTTCCGGTGGACCACCATGGGGGCTTATTATAGAAAAAATATGAACGGTAGTCAACGGAGAGAGACAAATGTTTTTTTTAATCCCATTTGATTGTGTCATGAATCACACATGTGTTTGACAAAGATGATTTTGCAAGTCAAGAAAGTCGCAGTTTGTTGCAAAACTGTTTACCCATAAGACTGTGAAAGTGGTGTTACTCGGTGATTTCTAAGCGTCATTTGGACAGAATTGTAATTTGCCAGTAAAATAGGCCCAGTTCAAGTGTTGGTTTGTTGCTGTTATATAATCACAGCAATTTCACTACACGGAGACTTGCATACAAGAATGCCAATGAGGCACAAAGAGGATTGTGAAAGTTTTAATTATTGCTACTGTATATCACTCTTGACAAGTACAAAATTGCTTTCACCCTGACAAACTTTGTTAGCACCTGGGGATGAAATTGATTTCACCCAGGGGTGAAGTGAGATTGATTTGCTGTGGCTGAATTTTGCTCTTGAAGACGGCACAGTGACGACGGCAAACCGGGAGAAAGCTGAAAACATACATGAAAATTGACAACTACAAGTGATTACCGCTGCACTTATCGCCACATTACAGTGAGTATTGTGACAATTACATGCTTTGCTGTAAATTGCAGGTACGTATGTACTTAAGAATCCTTTTGGTTGCAGTTTGCTTTTCAGACTTCTGCAACGTATGCAAACCCACATTAGAACATATAATTTTGCCATCACTCTCTTGATGTCTCTTGCTCCCACTCTTTCACACACACACTAAAGTTACTAAAACACACTTAGACCTCTTTATGAAATATATTTATACACAGCACTTACAGTAAAAGCTTATCCTGGCGTGACTGTGCTAACAACAGGAAGCTTGTTTTGAATCAGCGGTATTGGATAACTATTTCAGTCTTTCTTCATTTTCCACACTAGTCACCACAGTTGCGCTGCTTCGTGAATGATTCCCCCCTTGACACATGAGCAGCACTCTGTCATTACTTCCACAAGTTCCCTCAGTGGTAGGAAAAGAGAAAGAGCAAAGTGCTTTCACAGCAATAGAAAGAGGCAATATAATTTGTTCTCAGCCGTTTTATTTAGAGGGTGAGTCCGGAGCAACGAAGAGCAAAGGCGTCCTAAATCACCTGACCTGTGAACTGCAGGTTACAAGGAAGGCAAGTGGCTCAGGGCTTTAAAAGAAGTGCTCAGTTCGATCTTTGGGCTCCCGCTGAGAGCATAATGACACCCACAAGGTCCTTAAATGCAGCTATCAGTCCATTGTTAAAGGACAGTAACTAGTGAGATCCTCTGGCTGTCACTGTCAATGCGAAGCTGTCTCCTCTGTCTCCTCTGCCTAAAATCGCCATTACAGATTGATTGTATTGATTAGTGTCCAGGTTTTAAGGCATGATGTTCTAACTATGGCTGGATTTTGTATAATCATACTCTTTTTCTCCTTGATTTCTCCATCCTGTCCATTTGGGTCTTGAGGTCGAGCTCAGATGATCAATCACTAAGTAGGTAGCGGCTTGTGCGCAGTAGGAGTCCCCTTGATAAACGATGAGGTATTTGATATTGTGTCTTGACAGCCCCAAGGGTGCATCCAAGGCAGGCAGTGATAAAAGATGAGATGGTCACCTGTGAGCAAGAAATGAGAGAAAAGTCAAACTCTTTGACCCATCTTGATGTATTCCCAACAGTAAAACATAGATGTCACAGTTGTCTAAGCTCTGTTAGAGACATTTGTACTGACAGGCTTATGTTAGAATAGGCAATAGTGTGATCTGAAGAGTGATTTAGTGTAGATTTTTAACCACATTAGGGGTGTGGCTCTACGGATGGCGTTGTCTGTTGGGCAGTCAGTCCACCCAGCCCGGTCGCACTCAATGGCACATGAATGACACATGAATGACACTGTAATTTTTAAGTAATTTTGTGTGCAGTAAGAACGCCATTCATGCTTTTGGCATGTCATTTGTGTGGCATGCAGTCTATACTGCCTGCAATGTAAACGCATCCTGCGTAACTATGCAACGCTCAGAGCTAGTGACGTAGAATAAAATTGAGAAAGACAGCTTATGGTGGGTCTGAGGGGAGGTGGAAGGGTGCAACAAACACAGGACTTTTAACCAGGAGACCAGTTTTCGTGTCCCAAAGTGTTGTTGAGTTATTTTGAAGTGACGTGTTAAGCCCAATTATGTTGTTTTTCTTAAACCTAACTAAGTGGTTTTGTTGCCTAAACCTAACTGCAGCCGTTACCATAATTTTGATGCATGACGTAAAAATGACACGTGAAAAAAGGCATACAAATGATATGCAAAAAGGCTAAAATGACACGTAATGTCATGCTATTACTATTAATACAGTTGGTCCACCACTATGGTCCAAACTGAAATATCTCAACAACTATTGGATGTATTGCCATGACCACAAGTACAGAAATTCATGTCTCCAGAGGATGAATCCTAGTAGGGAACAGGATGAACCTAGGAAACTCTGGTGAACCCTTAACTTCTCATAAAGCGCCATCATCAGGTCAAAAACATTTGTCCAATACTTTTCTTTTGTTACCTGCAACACTAGTAGTAGAAACAGTCTTCATTCAGTATTTCAAATGAATCAAGTTTCAGAAAGTGTTAATGCATCCAAGGGAAAATGCTTACAACAGCTCTGGGCTGTTTGATTTTAGCCTAGTAGCCACTGGTTATGAAACCAAGAAACTCTAATATGCATGTTGTGTTAGCCAAGAGTAGAGTAATAGAGAAGACAGATTAGTTCAGACTGCTGTCCATAGCTCTCACCTTCATTCTACCCACTTCTTGTCACTGTATTCACATACAGTAGATGATGGACGGCACCTGTCGGTGTTTTGACTATGAGAGTATGAGCACTTTTAATGATTTATGAGAGGGTCAAAAAGTGCGAGTGGAGAAGAGGGGTGAATCTTACGTTTGAGTTTCATCATGTAACTAAATACATAAACACAGAAGGTATTGATAGCATTTTTTTCCTGTCCATGTTCATATTTACGTGTGGATGGCAGATAGTTTGATGTACCTTGGGTCCACTGTCCCTTCTTTAAAACTTTCCAAGCCATAGCACACACTATGAAAACTGCATTAAAGCTTCACTAATCAATATGTTTTATCTCAAAAAGTGGGTCGAATGACTGTATATGTGACCCATATATGACTAATCCTAACCCTTTTTTGTCCACCTTCCACTGTGGCTGTCACTGAGCTGGGAGGAAATTTGGGGATTTCAAAATCATGCAGTGTTTGGCAGAAAAAATTGGCAGAAAAAAAAATTTGGTTAAACGTTTTTCTTTTTACCCTTTTCCATTCTGTGAAGTCCAATGGCATAGCCGCAGATGTGCCAGGGTGCGCCTGTGCAGCTGGTACACCCAAACTTCAGATGCAGAATGAATTTTTAGCCTTACTAATGAGTTACTATCATTAAACAAAATAACACGCAACTGTCCATCTGCAGCCATCCTATTTTTCTACTAGTGGAAGTTGGCAAACCTACACATGTATTTAGCAGTAAAAAAGACATGAGCATGAGTCGTTGTGAGCACAAAGGGCTTTTCTGGCTACACTAGTGTTGAAGTCTGAAAATTATTGAAGATGGAGAGCAGGAGGGTTTGTGGTTTGGTTGGATCAGTGAGAGTAGAAACAAGTGTCTCTAAGACATCTATGCTGGGGACAGTAATATTTTCAACAAATGACGTCAATGGGACGATAGCTGCATCTCAAAATGAAGACTGACTGCTCATTTTAATCACTAGAAAGCAAAATGAGCTACATTTAATAAAATGAATACTGTATAGCACCAGCATATCTGTACTTTTAGTTGTAGTGGGGGGTTACTCGAAAAAAAGTACTGTGATGTTGGTTCTGCCTGACCTCTCGGTTATTAGTCCTCCATCGACCTAACCTCTACTATGTTGTGTGTCATCCTCTTCCTTCCTCTGCCCTGTCTTTGCCTGCACCAACACTTTCATATCAGCTGTCATCCATGGCTTGGTTTGACAATCTTTGTAAATATTCTATTTATTTGTAATTCTATTTCTTCTGCATGATAGATATGGAGTCACTGGTGTGACTATTGCTTCAAAGGATGGATTGAAATCTTCCATTGGGTAGGGGAGAGAGGAAAGACCACTTGAGAGTAGCAGAGATGCTGATCAACAAAGACCCTTGAGCAAGGCAGAGAGCAGCCCTTTGATCTGTGCACAAGTCCAGAAACCAAAAAGAGACTCAATCCACAAAAGGAGAAAACTACAAAAACCTGGGGATGCAAGAAATAGAAAGCAGAGAATTCTTGGTATGTTTACCATTAAAAACAATTACTTAATCAAATATGTCCTCAATCAATCCTCCTGATTGATAACTAGATTAAATTAATGTAATTAAATGCACAGAAAAAAAAATATTAGTCAAATATATCTGTGAGTTCCTTCTGATTGCTGTGTGAGTCTGTGTTCAGCAGATCTAAATATTGCTCTGGCCAAGAGTTCATTGTATGGAAGCCCATTTCTGCCAAGAAAAAAAAAATAGATGGAAAGTTATGTATCATAAAAATACAAATAAACACTCAAGTCAGATATTTGACTTGGTAATTAAAAATTATGAGACAGTAATTGAAAGTAATGAAATGATAAATCAGAGTTTTAAATCAGATTGTAAATTAAAAATGATGAGACAGTAAGTCAACTTTACTTATATATCATGTAGAGGCAAGCAGAGATCCAGTTGAAAGTGCTGGCATGGGGGCTTTCACACAGTAGCACATTCATGTCTGTAGACCATAAAACTTTATTGTAATTGTGATATAATATTTTCATTTATTGACTTTCAATGAAAACGGCACAAAACTGATTAAAAATAAAACAATTTTACATGTTGGAATATAGTATTTGTGTATATAAATAGTGAAACATTTTACAATGTTGAACTATAAAAATATTTTGAGTGTTTATCACTAAAGATTTGTACATTTTTATAGGCGCAAGATTTTTTTTCTTGTAATTTGGGTAGGGGTGTCACCAACTAAGAATTTACACAATCAAAATCTGATTGGTCAAGTCTTGCCTGCGGTTGACTAATCGTCCGTTATGATAAAGTAAGATCTTAAAGGTCTCTTCTTGATAAAGTAACATTTTGACTCATCATGAGTAATTTACTATCATGTCTAATTTTCTTTTTTTTTAATGGAAATGAGCCTCTATATTCTTGATATACACAAGGCACTTTGCTCTTTCTAGTTTAGAGACATTTTTTTTGTCTATCCAATCATTTCATTCGGGCCGAATGTCGATTGCTGCAGTCTGTATTTGCATTGGCTGAGGACCTTGAGGGTGGAGAGAAGAGGGAGGGAAGATATGAAGGAGAGGGGCTGCACATCGGTATTGGATATAACACTCTTTAATCTATAACAATTTGGACACAGTATTAAAGACATTTTCTAATAATGCCGCTATATTCTGGAGACATTCCTGCAGCTCCCCAATACCTGCTGTATTACAGGGTCTGTTAATACAGTTCATGATGTGTGGCTCTGGCTTTGGAACATGCTTGTGGTCAAACATCCATCATCACAAGTAGGTTGCAAATATTGATCATTTCAATGTGGGAGCAGGGTAGGACCTTGAAGAAACCTAGTTGGGAGAGAGAACGAAGATAGAAAATCCTGGTTAAGTTTCAAAGCTGCTTTTTTTTGCTGTTGTATTTTTGGCGAAAGCTGGACTAGTTACATGATTGATTGAAGGACTGTGCTCACATAGTTTCCATTTTCTTTCTTTCTCATCCATTATGCTTGCTTTCCAACCCTGTGATGTACAGTACAAAGTGTATGGTGTCCAATGAAGCTCAGTGGAGTTTAAATTGAACAAAATCCATAGCATAAATGAAACAAATAATTCTGCAAACGTGAACCCCAAACTATCAAAAATATATTCACACAAATTCACTGTTTCTCTCACTCCTCCATTTTATCCTAACCCAACCCCATCCTCCACCAGCAATGAACTACAACATCTTATTATCACTATCTAGATACTGTTGAGAGACAGTACTCGACCCCGACCTCCTCTCTTCAGGGACTTTATCGCTCTTTATACTGCGTCACCTGTCCTGGCTCACGATTAGGTGGATTACATATGAATTTATTACGTAGGTTATATACATTTTATAGTGCATTACTTTTTGTAAGTATAGCTACGTACAGTGTATGACAACAGTCTGTGGTGATCTATGTACAGATAGAGGTAGCAACTTTTTCTTTGTAGCTGATGGTTCTGGGCGTCCTCTACCAAGTCTGTATGGATCAGTGTTCATTTTGGCAGCTATTTTAGATTTAGTCTTAGTTTTACGACAAAAATGCTCATTAGTTTTAATCCCGTTTTAGTCATTTTTATCCTTCATAGGTTTAGTCTATTTTATTCGACAACTCAAAACATTTTAGTCCAGTTTTAGTCACCGAAAAGTCATTCCATTTTAGTCCAAAGGTTTTCTCTCTTAATTTTGTCAGCTATTTTTTTATTTTATTTAATATTTGTTCTGTTCAGTCATCAGATTATATTGAACATTTCTGTCATTTTATTTAAATTTATTTCTCATAAAATGTTTCTTATCTGATGAAAAACACTTGTTGAATGATTAAGAATGCAGCTATACAGTTAGTTCCAGTCCTCCTGATGATGCACGGTCCAGTCGCACCCACCGGTCCGTTATGAGAGACAATCCGCTCAGCCAACATGTAAAAATATGCGTTACTCAACTACCCAAACCCGACCTGACCCACAAACCGCCAACTTTATGCATTATAGTAGCACAATTGTCAGGACTGAGGTGTGAGACAAGAAGGACAGACACGGACTGAGCGAGGGGAAGACAAGGTGGAAGGTGACAAAAATAAAGAGAGATTTTGGTAATGTTTGTATGTTTTTAAACTATATTTTAGTTTTGTCCTTTTTCCTCAACGCTATTGCATGTTTGATATCGTCACCATCAGTGTTTAATGACGTTGGTGCCGTCTCCTCATCGTCTCGTCTTAGTCATGGGAAAAAAAAAGGTCGTTAACGAACGTATTTCGTCATAGTTTTCGTTAATGAAATTAGCACTGGTATGCACTAAAAACCCATGACATAAGTCTGCATAAAGGCCTCAGAAATCTGATGAGTCCACAAGCACTTACAGTGGGAAAACCCTGATCCTCCAGAGATTTAGTGGGAATGCATCATCTGTGAGGATGAATATTTGAACTATCACCTCAAACTGCACCGTTGCTTAATGGAGCACAGGAAGAGGTGGAGTGAGTCCCATCCAGAACCTCTAATCACACCATCAATCAAAGTAGTTCCCATTTTCATTAATATTTTTGTACCAACAGAACAACACAGTGCATAATTGCTTTTCAAAAAATATACTTTAATACAGACATTTTTTATAACCAGCGTGCATCTATGACCTGTAAACCCATGTAAATCAAGACATGACACAAAAAACATACAACAGAACAAGTATCGACATGCCTTTTGTAAGTACAACACCAGTGGAGCGGCTTGATATTCAGGGTTGGGACGTGAGAAACAGGAGCTTTAACCCATCTATACAATGTTGGAAGTGTTCCTTCCCCTTATCAGCATGCAGTCTGCAGTCTGTAATCCTTGCACCAAAATGTAACACTGGCAGGTTTGTTTGATTTATATCCTGTCTGATGTTCAAGGTGAAGTCACTACTTCCAAAAGCCCCTAAAGTACTTCCCTACTGTATCTACACCTATAGATGGGTCTGTGCGTGTGTGTGTGTGTGTGTGTGTGTGTATGTGTCAGTAGTGGGGAGGCTTGGGAAAGGTTAAATGAATTGGTTCTGACTGGCGAAGACAGTGTGTGTAAATAGTATGAGTCGCTGACCAGTTGTGATATTAATGCATAGATGTTAGCTCAGGTAGGAAGTGCTGTGGTTGGAGATTTTCCATCCATGATTTCTGCAGCTGGATTCTTCACAGTACCTGTTTTATTTGTTAAACCAGCGTATTACTACACACTGAAAGCTGAACCAAGATGTGATGGACAGGTTGCTTGGAGCATTCACATCTTTATGTTAGCTGGCTGTGTGACGCCGCTTGTTTGTTTTTTTTGACAAAGCCCCTGGCTCACTGGGAGATCTGCAACCACAAGACTGCTTGCCTGAGCTCATGTTCACGCATTAATATACCTTAAAAGATCAGAACTGTCCCTGTGAAAAGTAATGTAGGACATTTATGACATGACACTTGTTATTTGACCTTATACCGTAGACGTGCAAACAGTTCAAGGCGTAGTTCATTGTCACTTTTAAGTTTGGCCTTTTCTTGTCTGTTGAAAACAGTTTTCCACACGGTGGTGGTTGTACACTACATAATCTAAAAATGTTCAGACAGATTTTGCATTTTACAGCAGAACAGGTTTGGGAAAAAAAAATACATTTAAATATGTTACTCTGGTAACCAAGAGGCTACGTGTTTGCAATTATGCCTTTTACAATTTGGTTTTATACAACATTCAATCCTGATTGTATAGACCCATTTGCAAGACAATTTAGAAGTGGTTGAGTGTAATACTGACAATGCCAAAAAATAAATACAGAGAATATAATTAAAGAGGGAAAACATTGTCAAACAACAGAGCTAGACCTACTGGAATTTAGCAATTAAGCACAATGAGACATGTTTTTTTTTAACTTTTGCAAACAGCAAATTGTGACAGACCTGGGAATAAGGCTTAAACATTTTAACATCAATAAATGAAGTAGTTATTGTTGAGACATTGTTGAGAAATTGGAAATATCTACTGGGAGCTAAACTGCATTTTACATTATGTTCCTCTTAGATTGCAAGGAATCCGGGTTACCTTCTGCCATAAAATAGGACATTTCTGGATATGACAGAGGAAATGTTAGTAAGAAAAATAACTTACAGCTGCATTAATTCATTTGTGTCCATTTGGGGGCAAATAACTGCCAAACTAGCAGATACACAGCAACCACCATATTACACTGTTACGGCTAATGTGTTAGCAAACAGTTGCCTACTTGAACTCACGTACAAAGACACGTTGGAATATTAGCATTGGTTTGAAATTGTGTTTCTGGCCACCTCATTGATATAAGTCTAAAATTCACTCTCCTTTTATGTCTGTTTTGCTCTCTATTAGGGCTGTCGATTTTTTGGTTGTAGCCGGCTTTAAAGCTAGAGTGAAGATACTGGTATCATATGAAACTAGAAAAACTAAGGAATCCATCGGTACCAACTAATGTCATACTAGCTTGTCACGAAGGAGACTAAATAACGCTCCAAACCTACGCTAAATTTTGGCGAGGAAAAACTGGCATGTTGCCTGTTGGGCTTGAGTTTGCCATGTTATGATTTGAGCATATTTTTATGCTAAATGCAGAGCGTGTGAGGGTTTCTAGACAATATTTGTCATTGTTTTGTGTTGTTAATTGATTTATAATAATAAATATATACATACATTTGCATAAAGCAGCATATTTGTCCACTCCCATGTTGATATGAGTATTAAATACTTGCCAAATCTCCCTCTAAGGTGCATTTGAACAGATAAAAAAATGTTTGATTAATCGCGATTAACTATGGACAATCATATGATTAATCGCGACTAAATATTTTAATTGATTGACAGCCCTACTCTACTAAGTGAGAAAACATATCTGGGTCTTCTGGGTAAGCCAGCATTATTTGCTAGCTGCTGAGTTGGCTGATGATTCTCTGTGACTTTAGCAGTATGAGCAACTCTTTCACAACACACAAACCTATTGATTAATGCAGTTTTAAGTTCCATAAAGGTTATATAAAAAATGATAGAGTTCATAAATAACGAGGTTCATGAAAAATGAATGTTAATTCTGAGAAACACCGGTGTGAGATTGAAGCTGACCTGCCAGTCGTCTTCACCATTGTCTCGTGTTGTTATGCTAATCATATCAAGGTATCACAATTCATTTGGCAGTACAGATGCATTGATTCTTAAAGATGCTAAATTTTTACTCCTAACAGACCAAGGCCAGACATGATTGGAACACACACTCAGTACATTGCAAACAGACACCATACTGTTACTTCTTTTAACATGGTGAATCACTGTGCAGCATAGAGAATACAACAGTGTTTTGACAAATATCCAGTAATAGTGAACAAACATGCATCACAAAGTCAAGTAGAAGACATTTTAACACACTACATCTACTGTAGCTAACGCTGACGTGTTCAGCTGTGTGACAGTATTTAGCTTTAATATTGCTGTTGACCTGTGCTTATGATGGCAATACTCATTGCTTTTGTACATGGCTGCTTAGCTAAGCCACTCTTGTGCTATTATATTTATTGGTGCATTGAATCATCACAGTGCCTATCGAGAGCGTATCATAATACAGGCAGTGAACTGCAATCTGTGTGTGTATGCATAAGTGTGTGGTGTATACTGTATATGTGTTGCTTGTAGCTGTGTGTGTTTGTTGATCCCCTGCTGGCACTTCATAAATATGTTGTCCTCCTACATCTGCAACAGCGGCAACAGGAGACTGGCATCTCCGAGTCCCATTGACCATCCTCACTAAAGATGAAAGCTTTGACCCAAGCTATAAACTAAAGTGAAAGTATCCAGATTCAGAAGGTTGCTCCGTCCTCTTGACGAGCGGAGATGAATGAAGATGCGCTGCCAAAGCAAAGTACTGAAACAGCATAGAAAAACAACGCTTTCTCTACAGGGCCGCCATCACGGCTTCAAAGGAGAAGGCGAGGGCGAGATGAAAGGCCTGGATGCATTGTGTTATCTGAAAAAACTGGCTAGCCCTCAACTAACTGATGTCAACTTTTGCATTTTTAGCAGTCTCTTTTTTCATTAGGATATGAAGGCAGACGCTACCAAGTCAAATCAAGCGCCCTCTAATGTGAGCTGTGCAATGAACGTCCAAGATAGTCTCCAATAACTGGACAGAGTGGCCGGCAAGCAAGTATTTACAATATATCTAATGGGTAAAGCTTTGAGCATTTCTGTCTGTACAGTTCCTTCTTGTCCCCTCTGTTGTGCTTTTTTTAATCGAATATTGAACCGAAACATGCTGGAGCACAAAACCTTTTTCTAAAATTAAAAAAGTGCTAAAATCATTTGAAGTGCCTTCAAAAGTTGACTCTCTGTTCTTCACACCGTGCCCTCCATCACCCCAACAAATTAACAAAACTTTTAAAGTTCTGTCATTGTCCAAACAGTTTTTTGTATGTCGATTACAGAAGGTTATTATGGACTCTGGGGGGGTCAGAGGATAGTAAGAGAACACCTACTGGGATGAGGTTTACTGTTACATTGGACACACTTTGTTCTCTGGGATGGGCAGCTGGGCGAACGAGCCACAGTCGGTTGGAGAATCGTCAGACCTGGGCGACACAGTGCAACCCACGGGGATCCGGGCAGCTATGGCTGACATTTCTCCCGTTTGACTCTCTGCAGTAATTCCAGGTCGCTCTGAGGTCTGGTTCATGTTGCTCTCTGGGATTATCCCTGTGCCGCTGAAGAGCTGGATTAGGCACTTCCTGAACTGGACAGAAAACGAGAGAATTAAAAGCAATTAGCTTTTTAAAGCTAGGGTTGGTAATACTGAGAAACAAGCAAGAGTACACTGGATTTTAAAAATGATCCAACTGAAAAATCCAGCCAAGTGTTGCCAAGTCTTTTCCAATGAAAGTAGCTAGCAGCAAGTCTTAAAATCTCTAAATTGGCAACACTGACAGTCCGTCCGTTTAGGCCACCTTCCAAAGCCACTCTCCCCAAATCATCATTATGAACGTAAACATCATTTGAGCTGAATGAAATGATTGGATGGGCTTATAACAGTCTTGCAACAGCCACAGGTACCGGATTTTTTTCTTTTTTTTTTGCCAGAGCATTTGATTTATTGATTGCTGTTGGGATGTAATGAGAATTTAAACAAATATAACAAAAAGTGTATTTGAACAGCGCTACCGACCCGACTTTTAACATTATTTGCAATTATATTATTTTAGGGGCCATGTTTATAGGACATGAAACAGTTTTGTTAAGATACCAATCTTAGTTTAGCGTAGCTTAGCTTTGAAGCAGTGGGAAACAGCCAGCCTGGCTCTGTTTTAAGTTCAAAATACATCTACCAACACCTCTAACTAAGGCTGCATTCACACCAGATCAGGCAGTCTGGCGATTCGCCGCAGAGTTGAGCGGAGGTCTGGGCGAGTCACTTTAATGGCCCGTTAAGTGCAATGAATAACGTCTTTTGTTCCCTCATGGCTGGGTTGTACAGCTCTGGGTCGCCGGTTATGTGAATGGCCACCGCAGCATTACGTCGGGTTGCGTTTCTCCAAAAGTTGATACTGTTTCTACTTTTCTGCTGCAGGCCACTGCTGTTTTTTTTACATATTACCCCCATTTAAAATTAATGAAAAACTTGTGTTTTCCCCAGACTACCTGATCTGGTTATTAAGAGTAATTGACACTTTAATCTGCACACAAGCAGAAATGTAAAATCGGCAATTTGATTTTAGAGGCCATTACATAGTGTAACACAGTGGAGAAGTCAATGGATTTTGTTCACTAAGAAAAATTACAGCACGTAACTCCTCATAAAAACACAAATTGTTGATTTCTGTTTGTATTTTCTAAGGTGTTGCTAGATATATTTTTTAACTTTAGACAGAGCCAGGCCAGCTTTTTCATGCTGTTTCCAATATTTATGCTAAGCTAAACTAATTGTCTCTCATTGTTCGCTTTCAGGTCCCCTATGGCTATTAGGTGGCATGGCAGTGTCTATAGATGCACATGACACACTGAATAATTTGTCCCAGTGTATAATGCCTGTCTCTGCATGGAGCGATAAAATCAGTAACTCCAGAATAGATTTTTTTAGTGACTGAAGAACTCTCTATATCAGAGAGCATCGGTCACTATTTTGCACAATGTGCAATTGTGTCTGCATTGCCCTGTGAGACACACACACGTACACAATGGGAGTGACAATGCCTGTCAATAGTTGTTCTTGGAAGAACATAGCCATTTTTACCCGGTCCTCACTAATAGCCCCACAATCATTGGTTTCCACATTACTTTGAATCTAAAAAACACTAATTGACCTTTTTCAGAGTCGAAGCTCCCACTCTGTGAAGCCCCGGGGAGAAATCATGATTCCTGACCCTTAATGACCTGTCTAATTTAACACGCAAGCCTCCTAACTGCTCCCCTCAAACCAGTAATGCTTTCAAAGAGCGGCAATAACACCTCTGTTACCCTCTGATGTCACGAAAAGCAAAAGGCTACAATGTCTGTGGCTTTTGTTCATGCTTGGACCTTAAATGTGTTTACACCTTGTATAACTCTTCCCTCCAACCTTGAAAAAAATAGCTTTTAAAGCACTTCCGCACAGGGAGTAAGGTCATAAAATGGCATCTTAATGTCAACATGAATAGCCTGAAATACATTATCCCTGAACATCTACAGCAGGTACAAGGGATGTCACGAGAACCGAAACTTCAGTGCCAAGTCAAAGGCGAAATTCTGTAAAATTGACGGTACTCTATTTTCTACAGTACCACAGGTACCATAGGTACTAGGGGAGCTCGAGATTAACGCTGTCCCAGGGACGATAGTAAATGTGTTTGGGACGCAATAAACTCACTATCGACGTATTTTAGGGGACGCACCCTATTTTTTCCCTGATAATGCTACATTGTGAACAACAAATCCACGTTGAAATCAGAAGGACGAGAGCTAGTTAATGTCAGCTGTTTACCGGCTGCTAACAGCTAATGTACTAATATTAGAAAACTTTCTGACTACATGTCACTCCACAGACCACTGACTGTCCATTACGTCATATGAATCGTTACCAGTTCTAATTCTGTTCATAATGTTTCAGGGTCTTTGTTTGTTTCCTTTGTGGTGTTGCAGCTCTTCCGGTTCACTTGTCTGGTTATGGGTTCACTGCATGAGGAAAAGTGACAACGCATACCATATATAGACAGCATTTGTTTGGCTGAAGTTTGACAGTAATTATGGCAGTGTCACTTTCACTTTGCTTTAAGAGTACAGAGTGCTTATAGATTTTCATCTTGTGAAAAATATCCAAAGGCAGAGGCATTGGGGTCGTAATGTTATTAGCCCATAGGTGTTCTGCTGCCATCTGGTCAGTGGCGCTTTGGTGAAATGCAGGTTTGGGATATGATGGGAGTGTAAATATCTCAATCGCTTTCAATGAAGCTTTTGAGGTCTCTAACAGCTTCATTTATCGCACAGATGCCCTCACACAGTAAACTCAACAATGATCTTTTATCTCAAGCTGGAGCTCTGTTGGAAGGGCCTGTGTTCCCACGATCTGTTGGCCATTTGTGACCCCAAAGGTCACTTGTTTGATTACTTATATCATCTGACAAAATGTGAGCATGAAAAGTAAAAGACACTCTCTCTCTCTTCTAATGGTGATCATGGTTTTACTTTGGGGATTGCATTTGTGCTTTCGTGCTTGGAGTTTTCCAAAACTCAATCTAGGGCAGGAGGAAGAGAACAAAGTACATTTTCTCAAAACAGATCAATAAAGTTTCCCTTTCACATCAAGGCCCTTGTGGGCAAAACATTGTACAGTAAATCTTGTCAAAACAGTCCAGAGAATTTTCTTACTAGATGTGATAAATGGATATTTCTAGTGTTCTTTTACCTTTGACCTTTTGACCTCAGAGATCCCAGGAGGCTGTCTCCCTCTAAAGTCGCTACTCCAAGTAGCAGTAGTCATGCATCACGGGAATCCCCTGAGACTCTGGTTCTCCTCTCCTTGTTATGTAACAAGCCAGAGAGTGAGAGCTATCACAATCAAGCACTAAGAGGTCAGCTGACTTCTATAAGCACTAGCAGGTTGGCTGAATCTGCTTGCTGCCCTTATTAACATCCGGTCAATGTGTTAGTGGAGACACTGGCTGACTCATGTAAACAGAGAGTGCAGCTCAAAAGTGGGGCAATCAGATGGACATGCTGACTGAATGCAGCTCCCTGGCAACGGTGGTCTGATCAAGGCGTCATGACAAGCACATATAGCAGGACTTCTATATCCCTATCTAAAAATAGATCACTTTAAATTGCACTGTAGGTGTATTTGGTCATGTTTGTCATAACTGGCTTTGACAGTTAAAATGTTCACTCTACTGGCAGGGCTATAAAAAAATCTATTAACATTGCATGTTAACATGAAAAGGACATTACTTTAGGAGACTTGTAAGTGTAAATAGAGCTTCACGGGACAACTTTGTACAGTGGCGACTCCAAACTGCAGCAAGAGGTAAAGAAAACTGACGTGACATCAGTAAATTGGACACAGCATGCTCGTGTTTACCGGAGATACAAAAGAAGTAAAGTTGGTGAGTCCAGCCTTCTAGGAGCAGTCAGCCCTGCAGGGCATCAGTGTTTTGCTTGAGGACACTGTTAGGTCTATTTCTGCTTTTGCTGAAGAGTAGGATGCTACTGTTTGGACAAGTCCCACTCTGTGCATCATGACGCATACATCATTCAGATAACTGCCGTTAAGGCTGGAAAATGCTACGATCACATCATGCAAACTTTGCTTGATGAAGTCACGAAAATCGTAAAATGTGTGCCGTAACTTGGCATCACAATTTTCCAGCACAGTTTAGTCGCCACTGGAAAAAGTCCTGTTTTATGTCCTGTAGGTGCAGTTAAAGCAAGTCGTCAGTTAGTGTGCAGGTTGACGGAAATGACAGTCGCCAGTGCAACTATCAAGAAATCCAATCTGCAGCCTTCAGATTACTCTTTTGTGAGCATGCATGAGCGCTTTATCTGCAAAGGCGCATATTACATATGAGTATGATGAAAAGGGAACACTAATCAAAATGCATTCAAATCTTAAAATAAATAGCAGAGCTGCATTTTAAATCATTCACATCACAGCATGTTTACGTTAAGCACACCACAGTCAATGTAGTGGAGAAGGGGGGAATGCATGCAGTGCAGTGTGGTTATTCTATCTGAATTTCATGACATTTGCACAATGCAGAGACAATAAGAGCCATCCATCTTGTCGTGTTTTGTACTCGGACTCAATAGGATGTAGTCTGTCGCGTCTCCACTCTAAAACTGATGATTTACACTACACAACATCCAACAATGCACTCCCTGTGGATACCCTAAAATTAGAAAATATAAGTAATGAATACGATTAGTTAATTATTATTTTTATTTGATAAAAAAATAGCCTTGATGGAATTGGACATGGCCTGGATGGAAACACTGCAGTAGCAGATTTGTCTTACAGTCAGTGTTAGCACTGCCTGAACTGTTGAGCACAGCTGCCTTGTATAAAGCTCTTAATTAAGTGTCCCGTTAGGCTGTCACATTTCCCAATTAATAGGTTGTTAAATACAGTTATTTTTATCTTTGCTGGAACACTATTAATCACTCAGTAGTCGTCACAAAGACGTTTGTTTCATAGAGAAACTGACAAAAATTGAAATGTAGCTTAAAGAAATTCAGAAGGAATCCATAAACTTCCAGAATGACCAGACTTTCCTTGTAATGTGTTTAAGAACTGCACATAATCACTCTTTTCTATCGGCTGCTGTCATATAGTCAACATATGTGCAATCAATAATGATTAGTCGAAGAGTGTGTTTCACTTACGCTGAGCAAAAGAGCTAGACAGCACAACGTAAATGCCATGATAAATTGAACGCCTCACAAGTATACCATAGGTGGCTAATGTATTTTTTAACAGAGCCATGGACAATTGTACTCTCTGGGTTTCATGTTTCATTTATTCATAAGTCATGCATTATTGAGAGACAGGCTAAGACCCAACAACAACAGGAAAAAAAACATCTCAGTATTCTGCAGCAGCTTTCATCTACTGCATACAGTGACATGTCTCAACTCTGGCAAAGGAAGGAGTTTACCTTCCCTCTACGCTGCTATAACTAGTCTGGTACCGGGCACTGACAAAAAAAAAATACTTGAATAAACCAAGCAAATAGGATCGAAATAGCTGAATCAACTCTCAGTTACCTGTTTGTTCATGAAGACGTAGATGATTGGGTTGTAGACAGCAGCTGTCTTGGAGAAGAAGGCGGGGATGGAGGCCAGCCTGGGGTCGAGTTCGACTGTTGGATGGGCTGTGACCAGGATGGAGAAGGCTGCATACGGCGTCCAGCCCACCATGAAGGCCACAATCATCACCACCACCATACGGGTCACCTGCCTCTCTGGCTTCTTGGCAGTGGCCAGACGACCATGAGATACCTGGAGGAAACGGAGAACCATGACTAGCTGTATAGTACTTTGTAATTTAACAGAAAGTCTATAAGGATATGAACAAAAAATGTTTTTTTCATGGCTGGTACTTATACTAAATTGTTTTATTTTAGTACTCCAATAGCTACGGAGCCCCGGAAGGGATACGGAGGGGGAAAAATCGAAGGTTGAAAAGTTGTACTTCTGCAAGATCTCGCAGAACTTTGGTCAATATAAAAATAAAAACATAGGTCAGTGTACTTCCAGGTCAGTCTGGCACCATGGAGACAACTACAACAATGCAGCGCACACACCTGAGGGAGAGGTTTGATCAGGTGGGGGGTTGATCCCGGACCGCCCCACCTTCCCGCCGGATCAGCAAACTTTCTGTTGTTGCTGTTACACAGGTTTGAGTTGCTACAGCCACTAATATTGGTGTAACAAACCATAGTTCCAGTCCGATCCATGAGTCAAAACCGTGATACGAGCTGAACCGCGAGTTTTGTGATCCGTCACGGCCCTAGCCGCTAACTGAAGGTCTCCCAGAGCTGCTGACCCGGCAAAGTAGTCTCCTAGCGGCAGTGTGTGAGGTGAAGGGGCTGCGGGGTGCCATAGCTAGCTAATTCTTGTCTCATTTGTGGTCTAATAAACAGTAAATTCATCAAATTCAGTGCCTCACATGACTTTTTACCAAACTGTAGCTGTCATAGGGACTCTAGATGAAAATTGTTTTGCGAGATCTCTCAAAAGTACTTTTTTCTTTTTTCAACCTTTGATTCTTTCTTCCCTCCATGTCCTTTCCAGGACTCGGTAAATAGCCGATATATCCAGCTTAAATTTAAATATTTTCATTGTAAAAGAAATATTTAATTTGTGTCTTACATAATTGTGAGCCTTTGAAACAACTCTTAGACTACCATGAGACACTAACAGCTTCAGACTAGCCATACTAATGAGTTTCTGTGTTTTAGGCAGGTCACCAGCCACTCTTATTCAATGGTAGTGGTCTCCCAGATATGTTACTGTGTTAAATGAAGGATTGATTTACTAAAATAAAATGAAAACTCCTCAGGAAACCTTTAATTTGGCATCAACATTTCCCTGCACAGCTTGATTGTTACTGATAGAGCCCTTATTGCACCTCTAGTCACCAACAATTTGCAGCTCGACCCCTATTAAATGGGAATTTGCCCATTTTGAATGCAACCTTGATTAAATAGTCTTCATGTCCCACTTAATGGCTCCAATATGTGGCCTTTTAGAGTGCTCTTTTGTCTGAATTCATGAACAATCAAAATGGAGTTAACTTACTAGAAGCATGTTTCTTTATACAGAAACTGCAGCTACATTTCAAAACCACAATATTCACATTACAGCATGTTTACTACCATGGTAAAAGAAGTGAGAAAAGGAAAAGGCGTGCCAGGAACATATGACTAAATGTGCATTATAGCAGGTTTTACGTAACTTACATCAGCAGCTACTGTATGACTGGCCAATACCTGATATTTCCTGTAATAAAATCCCCAAATCAGGGTAATTATGTGCAGCAAACTAGTGTAACTTGGATGTGGATCTTTATGATTATAATCCTCCCATCAGCACACTACTGACACCACTTTCCCTTCTGGTCTCTGCTGAACATGTCTCTCTAAACATGTTGGAAAATGTTCAAACTAAAAGCGATGTCCATTAAGCAACCACCCATCCATACCACCAGGCCCCTTTGATGTTTCTGATTAGCTTAAAGAAATGATTTGACATTTAGGGAAGCACATTTTACACATTTCCTGACCATGACTGACAGTCTGAGCTGCATTTATAAATTAATAATTTCCTTGTGTGTCATGATAGAACTCATACCGACCTTCCTGAGCTTCCGCAGGAGCTTTCCATAGCAGAAAAATATTACTCCGAGAGGCAGAATGAAACAGGTGGCGAAGAAAGTGATGATGTAGCTGTGATCGATCATGTTGGTTGAATACCTGTTCAGAGGTGGAGAACAAAGACAATCACATTGTATGAGCTTTAAACTGGGTCAAAACCAATAGAATACAGTCTTTTAACAAGTAATGTTTAGTTTAAAATAGATGTGGTTACATTTAGTGAACTATTGATAATAGATATAGTTCGATCAATATGCATACAACCGAAAACACGCCCAAACCATTTGTTTGAGATCACTTGCGTGTCCCTTTAAGAACAAAATGGTTAACAATCCCATAATTTGCCAGCTATGAGCTGTCTGTGAAATGTCATTTTGACATTCAGATTCTTTTATCTGGCTGGAGAGAAAGATGACAGTTGTACACCTCATTTGAGCTTCAGTTAAAAGGGAAATTTCACAGCTGAGACCAATCTCTGTGACACAATTAAGGTTCTGGAGGCCACTTATTTAGTCTAATTATGCCATTTCCATACTGCCGCCAAATGAAACAAGCTCCAGATTAATGTGCAAGGAGCTACCGGGCAGACAGAGTGGCGAGTGTACAGTATGTGTTAATATTCATGCAGTCCTTATTGAAACAGGGAAGTGTGGCCTGCACACATTAGTGATGGATCGATTCACACCTCATGAATTTATTGTCATGTGACACACATGCAAAATAGTACTTTGTGATGCGTAAAGATGTGCTCGGTTTCTTCAAATTGCTTTTCTGAACAAAACAAATCATTCAGGCAAGTGGGCAGTGCCATGCTTTTGTTAACAGACAGCATAGTTGTGAGGGGATTTGTTAGATATCTGATAGAAAATAACTCAGGTACGCTGCTAGAAATTCTTGTCCCGTGATAGCAGCTCACTTGAGGCTCTGAAACTGGAATTATCTGTAATCCCTGATATGTTCTAGGACCCATGTGCAGCTCTGGGCGCCCTGAATCATCCAGACTTTCTCCCTTCATTCAATGCCCTTAAAGGCAGAACATGAAAATGCAATTTCTTTGCTTATTTTTCTTGTAATTGCACCCCTACAGACAGTCAGGTGCCCATTGGTGGTGCTCAAGTGGCTCCACTACATATGCCGTTTGTAGTTTTACTAAAACATAATCTACTCCTGTCATGCCATGCCATTAGGTTTGTTTCTATGGTCCCTGCCACGTGCAGAAAAATCCATAACAACTTGGAGTTGTTAGCCTCTCTCAATTTGAAGGTCTTTGGCGTGTAGATGTACATAGTTGCATTTGTTCATTCAATTCAATCAGCAGTCAAATTTCAGGTGTATGACTAAATAGGTCAGAAAATGCATCAAACTAAACCGATTGGGCCTCTGCGTCGAACTGAAATGTATTAACTGATGAGATGAAGAGTTGAATCAATCACTGTGTTGATTTGGACAGGGTCAACGTACTCAATACCTTTTAAGGTATTAACTGAAATAACCCAGTACAAAGCAGTATTGAACTTTTCCTGTCAAACAATACCTGCAATTGATCCTTTTTGTGCCCAGATGTAGAAAAAAATACTATTTGTATGGTTTTGATTGCAGCCAATTACCGCAAGCATTCTTCAATTTAATGCAACATGTTATTGGCCCACTACCACAACAGCTACAACGCATACAGCCAGGATTGCCTGCCTGCCTACAGCACTGTACACACGGAGGTGTCTGAGCAGCTAATGGTGCTAGAAGCTAACGGTTTTACCCTGGGGGAGCAACCGAAGGGTGGGCGTTATGTTTCTGCAACAATGCGGTCCCACCACCGTCGGTCGTTGGACAGCGTTAACGGCAGTAACCGCTGTATGAGCATTGTGCAGTTCAGCAGTGATTAGCTAGCCAGTGGGACACACACACAGCGTCCATTCCCATGATGGGTATCAAATGAAGTACTATTGGTATTGGTATCACTTTAAGGGTACTGGTGTTGGTACTGGTATCGGGATATTTTAAACAATACCCAGTCCTGCTGTTGGGAAAAGGGCTGAGACTCTCCAGAGTGTGCAGTACGGAGGCGTCTTTGCAGCCGGGAAAGCAACAGTGCCGACCCATTCTGGCTACTACTACTGGCTAATATGACGGTCTTTAATAATTTATCCCCAGGCTACGTTTGATACTGTGTTTCTGTACCTATCGCTTCTGGCCACTAGCTAACAAATACTAAAACTAACTAATGCTAAAATAAACTCTAATTTAAAACACACAAAGTTGAATTTCAAGCCAAAACTAACCTACAGCTACTAAAATTGGAAAAATCGAACAACCTAACAACTAAAAATCTAAATTTAAAATAGCTAACTAACCTAGTATATAATATAAACACACAACTATAACATTTACACTAAAATAACCTATACTAACCGTACAGTCTAACCACTCTAAACTCAATCCACACAATTCGCTTAATCCACTCTTCACTTAGACTCCTCTCCACAGTCTGCAGAGTCGGATTGTGAGAAGTTGGTTTTAAAGGAAGGGGGATTAGTTGGTGACCAAAACTGACACAGAGTTTCAACCAGTAGAGGGCAGTCACTATGCATATTTACAACACAATTTGTAGAATTCAAATACTTTGTACTAAAATGTAAAGATTTGGACCTGAATCCACCAACAACACTCCTAAATAGACATATACATTGGTTTTCAGCTGACAAATGGTTTGGGGGTTTAGTCACTCTTTAATGAGCCACATGAGCATATCATCCAGACAGCATTTAAATCATCTCCAAGAGTGTTGTCGCCAGCCAAACTGTCATTTTTGGAGGTGAAGCGCATGAACCAGTTCAGCCGATTCTGTCAAACACATCTAATTAGTTAAAAGAATCACTCTTCCCACCACCAGCTGGTGTTTCACCCGTCTCATAAACAGCCCGCTTGACTGTCAGAGTGAATCTCCTCATTTAAACTTGGGAGCTCAGTTTTGCTTCACATTTGATAGTTAAGCCAACGCTGACTTTTTGGGACTGACTTTTTTTTGACACTTTACCACTGGGTGACAGCAAAATATGAAATGTTTAAATCCTACACATGGTGGCTTTCAAATATCGGCAAGTTTAGTTTTTAATATATTTTTAGCCGAACAAACTTGTATTCAATAAATCGGTGCTGTTTAGCTGCATAAAACCTCACATCAGCCACCAATCTCACTTCTTACAGAAACAGTGGAAGAACTGAATACATATGTTATGTACATTTTACAAACTTCCTACATACTGTATGACTCCTTAATTTCTCAAAAAACTATGATAAAAATGTTAGTCAGCAACCTTTCAACAACGAAAATTTGGCTAAAACCAAAACTATAATGAAAGTCATTACAGTTTTAGTCAACAAATATTTATAATGATCATGTGAAAGATAGACAAATGATCTATTTTATTGTTGTCTTATTTAACAACCTGCATGTGTCTGTAGAATTACCCAGGAAGTCCAGGTCCAGGGATTTGAGCTGGCAACCTCCATCTGTGTATGTCTTTGTAATAAATGTCTGACACAAAACCTGAGCACTGGAGTGGATTTGGGAGAAAGTCAGCAGCATAGTAGATGCGGTAGATTTCATCCAAACACCCCACCAAGGATACAGCCACCTACTGACAACTCTTCTGCACAATCCTTGAAAACCTTGCATGTGTGCTTTTTAACATTCCGACGCTGTCCAGTGCTGAATATCTATCTGCATGCATCCAGAGATAAAAAGATGCACATAAAAGAGGCTTTTAAAATGCATCAGGCTGTGCATGTGGCAACACCCTGGACCTCGAACACCTGGGCTGTTCACGCTCCTGCTGTTAACCAAATGTTTTCTGACAGTGCTCGCGCTGTGTGCAGCCAGAGGTTGAGCGGGTTATCTTTGCGCCGGGTATCTCCATAAGGTGATCTCTTAATTGTATTGTCTGAACCATTCATTCCCGCCGCGCTTCATCTGATCTTGGTTCCCTTACAGGGCTTGAGGCAAACACTCAGCCCCCTATCTGCACGCCTTTGATCAAAGGCAGCTAAATAGCATTACCCAGATGGCACCCTGAGGGCCAAGGTCAGAGCTGGCCGGTTTCTTGACTTTTTCCACGAGACACATTCACATTCACAGACACAGTGTCAGCTAATACAGCTGAATCAGCAATGGAAATCTGAGTGTGGAATGCTTATAATCTTTATCTGCTTGTGTGTGAGGTGTGTGGAAAGAAAGACAATTACTACAGGGTTATTTATGGGCTGAAGGTCTGGTTGAATCTCCTCAAGGTTAAAAACTGGTATTACGATTAAAGCTTCAGTCGGGAACTTTGAACAAATATGATACAACGTTATTCATCACTATATCCATTAGTGCACGAGACAGATAATCTGTGAATAAAACATGTTCCTCTGCCTTCTCCTAGTGCTCCTAATGGCATTTGCCTTTACACCGCGCCCGAACCAAAACAACCAATCAGAGCCGAGCAGTCTCTGGGCAGCTGTCAATCACCGCTAGCGAAAGTCTCAAACTCCGATCAAACGGTCATATTTGTGAGTAGTGCGTTATGTACACTGTATAGTGTATTGAGAGGGGACCCCCTTAACTGTTACACCACCGAACGGCATGCTATATACAGCTCTGTGTCGATGTTCGTGTGAGCTTTTGCACCCGAATGCCGCGTATACGTGGCTAGGGGATGCAACTATGTAATGGCAGGTTATGTGTATTGCTCAGGACCCAAGGGAGCGTTGAGGGTGAAGCGTTGAGGGTGAAGTTGTTTGGATGAGCGGTTCTTGAGAAAGCCGCAAACAGCAACATCAGAGGCCGAGGAATCGGTCCGTTACGAACAGGCACATATTTTGAACGAGCACTGCACTGGTGACAGTAAAGCCTGAGTCTTGAACCTCGTTGTGCTGCCCCCAAGTGGTCGCAGGTTTAAAGTTTGCATTTTGTTTGAGGTTAGGGAAGCAGGACGTGATTTCAGAATACATTTTTTAATGCACTTCTTAATAATTCTAAGGAAAAATGTGTGTTTGTGCATGCACATGGTGTGAGAAACAAGTTTGCTTCTCACAAACCACTCAGCGACTTTGTACTTAACAAAAACCAACTATTTATTCTGTATCAAAAATAATTAACTACAGCCTTCAGTATCAAAAGGTAACTTCAGCCAAATCACAAAAGAACATATTTCTCACTTACTACTCGCTTTTGTGGCAGGATGTTTGAAATGTTGTTCTCTGAAACTTGTGCTGCCATCCCAATACAATGGAGGTGAATACAATTGTTTTGTGCTGATCAAAGCACTAAAAATGACATTTGAAAAATCACATAGCATTATTCCAGAAAAAATGTCCAATCCATAATCCACAAACCTCACTGTCTGCAGTTTTCATTGGGTTGATTTCTCAGTTACTGAGAAATTGCAACAAAAAAACATCCACAGTGAGAAAATATGTTTTTGTGATTCAGGTGAATGGACCCTGTAAGCTCAGTTTCTCTCAGTTGTCTGACAGTTTAGAGCTTTGTGGGTTACAGAGATAATAAAATGCAAATTTCTCACCAGTCAGGCTCACAGGTGGTTCCGATCTTGCTTATAGTGTATCTGTTCCATCCCAGCACCGGAGGGAAGGTCCAGATGAAGGAGAAGGTCCAGACGAACAGCAGACCCAGGATCGCGTGCTTCGCTTGCAGTCGGATGTTCCCCAGAGGCCGGCAGATCACAAAGAATCGCTCGAAGGACAGAACGGCAAGGGACCACAGGGCCACGATCCCTGAAGCAGACAGCGAAAAGGTCAGTGTGGAGGACACACACCACTAAGTCCTGGAATTTGTTTTAATGCCACTAATTTCTTTAATGCATTAACGCAACTTGCGTTTTTTAGGTTATAGCAGGCTCATTTTAAAGCTAGAGTGAAGATACTGGCATCATTTGAAACTAGAAAACCTAATGAATCCATTGGTACCAACCATGTCATACTAGCTTGTCGTGAAAGAGGCTAAATAACGCCCCAAACTTAGGCTAAATTTTGGCGAGGGAAAACTGTCATGGCCATTTTCAAAGGGGTCCCCTGACCTATGACCTCAAGACATGTGAATGAAAATGAGTGCTATGGGTACCCACGAGTCTCCCCTTTACAGACAAGCAGTACCTGTGAGGGTTTCTGGACAATATTTCTCATTGTTTTGTGTTGTTAATTGATTTCCAATAATAAATATATACATACATTTGCATAAAGCAGCATATTTGTCCACTCCAATGTTGCTAAGAGTATTAAATACTTCTACAAATCTCCCTTTAAAGTACATTTTGAACAGATTAATTTGCAATTAATCATGATTAACTATGGGCAATAGTGATTCATCTCAATTAAATATTTTAATCGATTGACAGCCCTAGTTTTTAGTAGCTATGATAACAAATTTTCATTTGTTATCTGACAGTAATAAACCTGAAGAAATTGATTTCTACAATACTTGAGACCATTATGTGCGTAGTGTATTTGCATTTCTTTTACATTGCTCCCCTCTTTCACCGGAGTGTGAAATTTCATTAGTTTCTTTATATCTAGGCTTTTGGAACTTATCCTCACTGGGAGACGTCCCCTATAGTGTAAGCACATTTCTGTTTTGACATAGTATCTCACTTCTGTAGAGTGCAGAGGTAAACGTGGCGGTGCTGTTGCTAGAAATAGTTTCATCATCCACACTGCCTCCTAATGGGCTAAAAAAAGCTGACTTTAATTATGGTAATAAGTCACTCTCACAGGCCGGTTAATTACCTATCTCTCCACAGCCAGGTACTCCTAGTGTCTGCCTACTAGACTCGACTGGAGAGGACAAAGGAGAGAGGTGGGAAACCAGGGTGTTCATTTATGTCACACAAAACCAAACAAGAGCCTCTGCAAAGGTTCACTAATGCAATTAACCCCAATACTTCAATGCTGTTTTTGTAGCTTTTTAAAGTGGACTTAAAACTGACCATCAAAAGGGATGTTTTCTGGAAAAACGTCTATTGTTTTTACCCAATAGGTTTGAATGTACTTATCTGTGAAGCACAGGTGCACGTATAGTGGAACAACTAAAAATAGGCACAAATAGAAAATACTGTCACTCTGAGCAGAATATTAAGTAAAGCATCCATATGCGTTGGGAAGAGCTAGCTCAGCTTAATCACTTTATAATTTCATCACATATACTATACATATACCCCCTACACACACACACACACACACACACACACACACACACATACACAGGTGATACCAATGCATCACAGCTGTCAGTCACTGAAACTGCTGTCAAGACTGAAACTGAAGTGACTTTCCACCACAACTCCCTTGAAGATGTAAGCCTCACTTCAGTGGACTATTGATTGGCTTCCACGACAATAATTTAGTACGACAAATGGTTTCTTTAGGCGCCACGCCGGCTTCTCGTCCTACTAACAAAACGTGGTTTTGTGTTGCCATGCGCGAGAGCACTTTTTGCCCTGCATTATTTGTTTTCATGCACTCCGTGATCATGATTAATAGTATTCTTTTGTGTGGTAATTCAATGCATCGCAACAGCCAATACACCAGGGTTCACCACGCAGTAGGTCCATTAACATTCAGATCCATACATCATGTTAGCATCCTAGTGTACTTAGATTAATTCATTGTCTTGATTTTATTGTTATTTAGTATCAGTATCAGTATGTAAAGACTAATTTCCAGAGTTATAAGAACTCAACTAACACACAATGTAATGCAGGTCAGGCAACGATCCATATGGGATATTGTGACTCATAATAAGGACCAAAGCTGTCTCATTAAAGAGATAGTTTGGGTGTTTTTTGAAGTGGAGTTGTATGAGTACTTATCCACAGTCACTGAATTACCTACAGTAGATGATGGTCTGCACACCCCCAGTTTGGAGAAGCAGACAGGAGTTACTGCACGAAACCAAAGCAATGTACTACTGTGGACGGGGCCGGCAGCAAAACACATTTTAAGCCACCTAAAAGAAAGACTCACCTAAAAAAATCAATATCAGTTTAAGTGTACGCTATATTTAGAATAATTTTGTTTCTTTACTTTGCCGTGAGACAGCTATACGGTCTGTTTCCGACGGGTAACTGAAGCTGTTATCGATGCTCTCGCCAAAGCAACCAGTTGCTGTTCTACCGCTGCCTCGATTGGTTAGTTTGTTTGAGTTATTGAGTGACTTTGGTTAGTTCGGATTCACCAAAGTCACACCATAACACAAACAACCGATCGAGGCAGCAGTAGACCAGCAACCCCCGTGATCTGCGAGGTAAAATTACTGTTTTTTTCAATAGAGTCTGGTTGCTTTGGCAAGAGCATAGACGGATACAACACCTTCAGTTCCCCGTTAGAAAGGGCTTCCTGACATCAAGCGGTGGAAATATTCTAAATATAATGTACACTTAAACTGATGACTTTTTTAGGTGGGTCTTTATTTTAGGTGGCTAAAATATGTTTTTCTGCCGGCCCCGTTCACAGCAGTACATTACTTGGCTTCCATGCAGTAACTCCAGTCTGCTTCTCCAGACTGGGGGCGTGCCGACTATGGATAAGTACCTCATACAACCTACATCAAAACACCCAAACTATCCCTTTAAAGTAACACAGGTTAAACTTTTTTAAGTGAAAGTAATTTGATAATATTCTCAGAATGAGACTCTTTATTCTCCTGCGGGCATTCATGATAAATGAATGTTTGCTGTTGATAATTAATCCGGCAATTTGACAAGTCTGTAATAAAGACATCCTGTGACTTCTTGTGTTGCTCCTCTGTAAGTTGCCCAAGTTGCCAAAATGGGATCACACAAACCTTGTTACCAAATCCAATAAGGAACCTTTGCCTGAGTCTTGTGTTTTCTCTTGATTTAATGTATTGTAGCCCTCTCACCACAGTCGCCAGACACCAAGGATCCCACTCTGGGAACCTCTGTACAGCTGTCCACTTGTGATCGGACCACTGAGGATGCATGTTAATACCAGGTCTGAACAGGGAGCTTCAGTAAGAGACCAATACACTGACTTAGTTAAAATTTATTGGTGGTCACGGTGCTGGTAACCTACTTATGACAAGTCATGCACTGCTGTGTGAGAAGGCTCCTGATCATGGTTTTGAATTCTGCCTTAAAGACTCACACTGTGTTTTTGTCACTGATCCTGTACAGTCTGTTTTTATTATGCAGGTACACCATGAGTTTATAAAAAAATACCATAAATCAGACACTATAGTGACTTTTTTTGAATGTCGAACTCAATGAAGTTTCCTGTCTTTCATCTTCTTTGACAATTTATAATAAGATTTTACTTTGCACACACTAATGTCCATCATCCCAAACCTTAGGCTCAATAGCCTTAGTTTGCTATAATGTGCTTGATAATGCAGATTATACACTTGCAGAGCTGCATTATGGGGGATGAGCTTTAAAGGGTGCAGTATACAAGCTGGAATAGTTTTGCAAAATGAATTTTCAAGAGCTGATTAAACAAGAAAGTTTTCTTTACATACACACCTTTAAAAGCCCTGTAAAATCACCCCTATGTGGTTAATATGATGCCTTTGCTGCTTGCTCTATATACATTGTGAATTTTACTTACTTTGCACAAATCATTATAGCAAGTAGTATGTTTCTTTAACATAGTAAACATAGATGTGATTGCTCAAAGAATCTGCAAAGTTATTGACACCATGATCTTCAGTCAACTTTTTCATTCTGGCAGTGGAAGCGATTTGTCACTTTTTTTTTTTTTTTTTACCTCCCTCCCAGATGCCCTAATTTATGAACAGATGTTGAAGTCAGCGCTGATGGATGTGCCATGTGGAGCAGTTTCACAGTCATCACACATCTTTGCAATACATGTATAAAAAAAAAAAAAAAAAAGCTCCAACACTGACACCTACAGTTATGGAAGTTTATCTTAAGCAGCCCTGCAATTCTTACTCTGATGACCCTGAGACTTTATTAGTAGTTTAAAGGTTGGAGAAAACAGCTCCCAGATGAACTTAATAGTTCATATTGCAAGAATGATGCATGGTCCAGTTGCACTGAAGAGCTGCTACTGACACCGAGCTGTTTTTGACCAGATGTATCTCAATAATTATAATTTGCATTTAGGGCTGTCAAAATATCAGATTTTCACTACACGATTACCACCGTCAAAAGAATTCACGGTAATGATATTATTGCGATATCGATAGAAAATTTAAAAAAAAGAAGAATAATTATCAGTCAAATTCATCTTTAACTTTGTTTATTGTGTGTTTTGTCTCTTTTTTAGCAAATTAATTACACTCAAAATGCGAGTGAAGGCAGGTGAGAGAGTCTGTAACCATAACTGTACAAAAGTATACAAAAAGAACAATTACATTAATGGATAGTGAAAAGGCAACCAGATCAACCGATAAACAAAAAAAGGGATACTGGATTATTTACACAATATTATCACTTGTATTATTAACATGATATCAATATTTAATTTTTTAAATATCACAGTTATAGTCAATACCGGTATATCGTTGTTGTTTTTTTTACCTCCCTCCCAGATGCCCTAATTTATGAACAGATGTTGAAGTCAGCGCTGATGGATGTGCCATGTGGAGCAGTTTCACAGTCATCACACATCTTTGCAATATATTTTTTTAAAAAAAAGCTCCAACACTGACACCTACAGTTATGGAAGTTTATCTTAAGCAGCCCTGCAATTATTACAATACCAGTAAAAAAAAAAAAAAAAAAAAAGGAAAAACTTACCAAAGAAAGTGACAGCAAACCCCTCCAAGACACAAGCCCACTTCCCAAGGAAGAAATAACCTCTAGCGTTGGCCAGGAAACTTATTACTCCACCGGTGAGGGAGACCAGAAAGTCAGCGATGGCCAGATTCACTATGATATAGTTCAGCGGCTGTCTGAGTTGTTTGTACTTGAAAGTGACAAACATGACGAGGAAGTTCTCGCTCAGAGACAGCGAGGTGACCACGAACATGAGCACAGCCAGGATGGTGAAGTTCCACGGTGCGATGTTCCTGATGGGTCCATTGAAGGGATCATCAGTGGTGGGGAGTTCAGCCGCCACAGTGTAGGACACAGCGTTCACTGACAGACTTAAAGTATCCATTGTCCATGCCCAAGAGTGCAGGCTACTTGCTTGGAAAAGAAAAACCTGTTTGATCTTTTTTTTTTTCCTCACAACTTCATGTGGAGTCGCTCCTGGATGTTAACTGTGGAGCATCCTGCGCGTCCTGCTGCTGGGACTCTTCTTTTGCAAAGTTTTCGTGTTGAAATCCGCGCATATTGGAGCACTTTGAAGAGAGGAAATCCGCTAGAAAATGTTTTGAGTTGAGCTGTTAGACATGCAGTAGTGGCGCGGTGCACGATGCACGGTGTGCGTAAAGGCGATGTCTTGAAAAAGCGCCAGGCAGCAAGTGCACGAATGACCGATCAGTGGCATTTTGGAAGCTCTTATATAGGCGGCTGCTGCATCGCTGCTGCTGCTGCCCTCCAGGAGAGGCAACGGGACAACACGCGTCCTCTTCATATGCGCTTCTTTTGCGCGCTGCGGACACTGATGACAACTAAAGTCTCCAAGCTTTGACGCACAGCCTGGCTGAACCCCAGCAGCTTATAATAACAAGTCCACTCTGTCCTTTTACCACAAAACAATAATCATGAAGTCCATGATCATCCTATAGATTAATTCATTGTCTTGATTTTGTTGTTATTTAGTATCAGTATCAGTATGTAAAGACTAATTTCCAGAGTTATATCAGTTCAGCTAACACACAATGTAGTGCAGGTCAGGCAACAATCCATATGGGATATTGTGATTCATAATAAGGACCAAAGCTGTCTCATTAAAGGGATAGTTTGGGTGTTTTTTGAAGTGGAGTTGTATGAGTACTTATTCTTAGTCAGTGTATTACCTACAGTAGATGATGGTCCACACACCCCCAGTGTGGAAAAGCAGACAGGTTTAATATCAGTTTAAGTGTACGCTATATTTAGAATAATTTTGTTTGTTTACTTTGCCATGAGACAGCTATACGGTCTATGTTTCCGACGGGTAACTGAAGCTGTTATCGATGCTCACGCCAAAGCAACCAGACTGTAATTTTACCTTGGAGAACACAGGAGTTGCTGGTCTACCGCTGCCTCGATCGGTTAGTTTGTTTGTGTTATTGTGTGGCTTTAGTTCGGATTCACCAAAGTCACATTGGAGCACAAACAAACTAACCAACCGAGGCAGCTTATAATAACGGTCAAGTCCACTCTGTCCTTTCACCACAAAACAATAATGACATCATGAAGTCCCTGTTTTAAGGCGCGTTACACATTGGGATCATGGTGGCTTTGCCTTTTTCCAGTGCGCAATTAGTTGATCATGCATAATTAGGCACCCCAGCAAGGCTGATTGGTCAAAGTGGCCATTATTTTTATATTAAAGTGCACGTGTTCACCTTTCACACATCACCTGCACTGCATATATGCAGCTTTGAGTGATATGTGTCTAACATCTGGATGCTCAATTAACCTGGAACGATTAAATCAAGCCATCCAATCAACTGGTATCTGCACTTTTGTGCAGTTATGTCACACAAGTCTAAACATGACTGGTCTGCCTGCTACATAATAATTGCAATCAATCGCACTCCTTGCTGCAGCTAAATGTGTCATCAAGAGGTCAACTCACACAACAGGCTGCAGGGCTTTGATTGTAGACGACCCCCCACCACACCACACCACACCACACAACCACACACCACCACTACAAGCACCTGCTCACTATTCATCTAATGAGCTTTAAAAAGGGACACACTTTACAGTGCAGTTTCTGTCCTGTCTTTCAAAAGTCTAAAAATGTTTAAAGAAAAAACAGAGCAGGTGATCCATTGCACTTAAAGTTATAGGATGGCTGACTGAGCGTATATAATGCTTCGCTCTGCACCTCACACCTCGCAGCTGCACTATACAACCACACACCAGTCGTAGAAAAGTTTGTACAATGAGCACACGTTCTGAAACAAAGACAGAAATCAGCACCTGACAAATGCATAATTTGGACACACCGGATCAGCTGTGAAATGGTTAACAGTTACATTTGGGTAAATACGCTTAAAGATCAGAGGTTTAAGCATTTATAATTGGTCAGGGAAAGGTTATAAGAAACACTTTGAGTTCACTCTGCCCTCAATCCCTTCACCATGCTAATCCTTAATCCACGTAATCATTTTACGAAGGAGAAAAAAATTGCGCCCTATTTGTGTACAAAGAACATTATCAGCATTCAAAGGCACCATTTCACTTAGTTGAAACCTTTAATGTCTCACTCAACAGCATCTACAGTAGTTGTTTAGGGGACTGAGGAGAATTTCTTTATAGCTGACCAAACGGCTTCTTTCAAGACAGACAGGAAACAATCTAGTGCTACTGGAAGGTGTGTATCATACTGAGTTGTCAATAACTCCAGTGGCCTGTAAAAGAAGTTATGACTCTGAGACTTTATTAATAGTTAAAAGGTCAGAGAAAACAGCTCCCAGCTGAACTTAATAGTGTTGCAGTGATCATATCGCAAGAATGATGCATGGTCCAGTTGCACTGAAGAGCTGCTATTGAGCTGTTTTCAACCAGATGTATCTCAATAATCATAATTTGTATTAGGGCTGTCAAAATATCAGATTTTCACTACACAATTATCGCGGCCAAAAGAATTCACGGTAACGATATTATTGCGATATCGATATAAAATTCGAAAAAAAGAATTATTATCAGTCAAATTCATCTTTAACTTTGTTTATTGTGCGTTTTGTCTCTTTTTTAGCAAACGAATTACACTCAAAATGCGAGTGTAGGCAGGTGGAGAGAGAGTCTGTAACCATAACTGTACAAAAGTATACAAAAAGAACACATTAATGGATAGTGAAAAGGCAACCAGATGAACTGATGAATAAAAAAAAGGGATGCTGGATTATTTACACAATATTATCACGTGTATTATTAACATGATATCAATATTTAAAAAGTCAAAGTCTCGCTCAAGGAGAAGTCTTGTTGTGAAATGTGAATATCCGTATACTCTGGCTCAAATAAATAAAGGCGGCCATCATATTCAAAGACCTCGTCCACATTGTTGAAATCATCTAAACATTCAGCCATGACATTGTAAATCTTTTAGATAACACTTAGCTATGATTTCTGTATGAAACTTTTTCCATAATGTCAGAAACTTGTGAAAATTAGAGCTTGTCATGGCAAAAACAAGCACTTTTAGTGGATGTAAATGACGGTGCCAGCTTGCCCCAATAGCACCATATTGCAGCTCGTGAGCAGCTGTCGTCTACAGTGATCTCCCTCAATACTGGACCAAGTTCAGAAAATGTTATCCTCATTAGTTAGACACAAAAACATGGGAAAATATGGTCCACGTTGAAAAATTAATAACGTTACCCTTTAAGGCCCAGCACGAAGATCCAAAAGAATCAGGAGTTTCAAAAAGATAAGAAATCAAACCTCTAACCCAAACTTAGAGCCAGAACTTGAAGGTCAAGTCCAAGTTTGCAAAGAAGCTTTCCTCAAAGGTGAATCACTTTCCCGCTGTCTCCATCCCCCAGTTCCCTGTTGTGGAAGCCAGCTTGTCACACCTCAGTGACCATCACGTAAATGAGGATTTATTGCCAGTCCTGTCTGTCCAGACCCCTGTATGACATGCTTTTTGTTTGGCAGGTGTTTTAAAGTGCCATTGCCAAGTTCAAACTTGTACTTTGCTCAACGTGAGTCAAGAGAGCAGATCCAATTAGTTTCGCTCCAAACTTAAAGGGTAACTTTGGTGTTTTTCACCCTGGACCCTATTTCCACATGTTTTTTGTGTCTAAGTGACTAATAGGGACAACAATGTTTTAAATTTGTATAGTATTGCAACACATTGTCGTCACATACTGCCGCTTGGCGTCACTTTAGGTTTAGGCAGCAAAACCACTTAGTTAGGTTTAGGAAAAAACTACATGGTTGGGTTTAAAACTACGTTTGTAAAGTGAAAATGAAACTGAAAGTTGTGAACATGGGACATGAACGAACAGCGGTCTCCTGGATGAAAGCATGTGTTTGTTGGACCCATCCACCTCCCCTCCCGCCCTTAGTGTGTCTATTCGCTCTTTAAACTACATCACCACAGTACTCACAAAAACATGGGAAAATAGGGTCGTGGTTGAAAACTACTAAAGTTATCCTTTACATTTTTTTGCTGACATACTCCATGCTTTTCTTTAAATATGGCAGCATTCACTCTGCAGCAGCATTGATTTTTATTACACTTGACAAAATGGTTTTGCATGAACACCTACAAGCTGTTGTGGCAATTCTGAGTTAGTGCAATGATTTAAACCCCAAACAAACCCAAATTTTAACAATATTGAAGAAATCGCCATAGTACAATGTTACATTGGTGCATGCGGTCTTGCAGTATTGATGTTTTCAACCTTATTCTGTTGACAGACAACACAATCCCATCTCATCGCACCTCTCTATTACATGTTTACCAGGCTTCCACCTGGGCAGTGACCTGTGGAATTGGCTGATCTAGCTGTTTCACCGAAGGCTTAGGATGGAATGGGAATACAAGCCCATGGGGGAAATCTTGGGAAGCATCGGCAACTAAAGGACGGTCCTAAAATGGACAAGTTAGTGGTTATTCCTTCAGCTCTCTATTTCAGTGTGGAAGTGGTAAAAATGGGAGAAACCAATGTACACTTTTTTTTCCAGATTAGCTGGTGGTGCAATGATCCAATGAAAAACTGTCTAGAAGTAGACGTGACACGCGGCTATTTTGCAGATACAAATTGTTTTTAAAGGAACAGTGTGTAACATTTCAGGGGATCTATTGGCAGAAATGTTTCATGTTTCTACAGTAGCCCAGAACGGACAAACCAAACACGGGCTCTAGAGAGAGCCTTTCATGTTTTTCCGTTACCTGAAGGTCACCGTAGTTCTCCGACACGCTTGTGAAACTGCGGTAACGTGAGCCGCGGAGTGCAAAATCGCGGTACCACCAGCCATTGTTTGACTTCTGTTGCTCCTAAAGTAGCATTATTGATGGCCTCTGGGCAAGTCGAATGGCGTTACAACGGTTTTGCACTCAGCGGCTCACGTTACCGCAATCTTGGAAAGGAAAGAGTGAGCAGAGGGGTACTCAGTTGGTTGCAAATCCTCTCCCATGTGCCGGGTGGTATGTAGAAGAACTACGGTGGCCGATGCGATAACGCAAATAGCCCTCTCTAGAGCCAGTTGTTTTAAGAGATTAGTGCTCAGAGTGTGTGTGTACAAGGGAAGTGAGTGGTGAAGCAAGAGAGAGAGAGAGCGACGGGAGCGAGTGACGTTATCGACTCCGGTCCAAGCCGTTTTGGGCAACTGTATATGACGGGGCAACATGGCGGACTCCTTGGAGAGGACCCGCTCCCTATGTAGATATATACGGCTCATTCTAAGGTAACAAAAACACAGCGATTCTTATTTTCAGGTGATTTTACACTAAAGAAAACATACTCATTAATATTATATTATATTTCTGCCAATAGATCCCCTAATTGTTATATACTGGTCCTTTAAAAGGTCAAGTGGACCAAAAAGCCAATTTCAACTGCTGCCATATACTATATATATATATAGTATATATCTCTTCTTAAAGACGATCAGCAACATCTCCTTTCATGCTCTCTCCTGGTCTCCTGTGCTCAGTCAATACGTTTCCACTCTGTGAGCTGCAGATTACACGTTCATACAAAACATACACATTGCTTTTGAGAATTGTGGATTCAAGGAGCGTAGACGGTGTATTTAAAGTTCTCTCCACAGACCTGTCGGGTTATCAGAAATTGAATAAAAAATAAAAAGGGATTGTGATTTCAAAGCGCAGAGTTATATACAGTACACTACAGAACAAAAATGTTAGCCTTCGCACTGAACAAAATTCCAATACCATCCACATCAGAGATTTGAGATCACACTTTGAACATCTGCCTTAACAGACTGGAGCAAGGAGCGTTTTCTACACCTATAGCCCCAATGTCAGGGTTCATGTGCCAGTAATTACAACCACTGGGAAAATCAATGTTTTACAATGATCTCATTCTAAACAAGAACTCTTATCTGTGGTTTTATAACTACATCTACGCATTGACCACCATATGTGTCACATTTCTCTAGTTTAGTTTGTTACTTTATTTGACAGGGGCAGTGCATATTAGCCAGAAAGGCTGATTTCCATCTCTAGTCCCTGGGCAGGCAATAGTTAAAACACTTTATCATCATCATCAACAACAATGAAAGCAATCAGAAAAATATGCAGATATGAACAGAACCTGCCAGAATCAACAATAGCATGACGACAACACACAGCATGACAGTACAAACAACAAATTGCAAGACAATACATTGTTAGGACTGATGAAGTGTGCATATTATGTACACTGTAGGAGTAGCTCTCATAGGCCTTTCAAACAGAATGGCCAGCTGTGAGTTCACTCTGCCCTCAGAATTTAGACTATCTTGTGTTGATCCAGAGGATTTTGGTTCCTAGTTTATAAATCCTTGTTTCATTCATTTAATGTTTCCTTTTTTATTTTGATATACTCACCATGTGTGTCATGTCTGGTTTTACTTCCTGCCTTTGTGTTTTCCCGCCTCAGTGATTGTTGTCCTCATATGTAGTGTTTCACTCTTGAGAGAGTTTTTCCCCATTGTTTGAGTTTCAAGTTTATTTCTTGTGATCGTACTTTTGGATTTGCTTTGCCGTTACCTGCCTGTCAGGCCAGCTGCATTTGGTTCACTACGTAAGTTTTCTGTTATTAACTCATTGAACTCTACCTGCTGCCTCCTCATCCTTTACCTGCGTTTGGGTCCAAGCCTGGTATCCCGAAAAACCGTGACAGCTCCACTGCACTCTGAAACCCGTTATTGCTAATGAGCGCTGTGACGTGGTTCAGCGACAAGCGCCGCGAAAAACCGCGTTCATATGTGAAAGGCCCATTACACTAAACATAATTATGACAAATTAGACAAGAAACAACACTTCACTGTTGTAATGTTCACAAGTTTGATTTCTAGTAAACCAGGCTCTTAATGTTGGGGAGAAGGAATGGTAGTTGGCACAGTTTCTTATGTGTTATGGTAAATTTGTTCCTATCCTGGGAGGCTCTGACAGAAAAAAGCAGATTGGCGAAAACTACTAAGACAATCTCCTCTAGTTGTTGCTGTAGCTGGTTTTCAATATGATGTAAGTACAGAGTGGTGAAAGAGCCATGTTGTGTAATACTTTGAAAATGAGACACCGTTGACTATATTTAACCATGTTTTCCCAGCTTGGTAGGTTGTGCTTTTTCTAAATATTACAATGATGGTGTCCATGTGGCTTCTTGTCAAGAGTTTTTATTGTTTGTTTGTACAGAGATTCTGTTGGTTTTAGCGTGGTTTTATTGACGTTTCCCCAACTTGTCAGACAGTATGTGATGTGAGGGAGGATCATTGTGTTCATGAACATTTTGGCTGTTGAAATTGGCCAGATTGAATCCAACATTTCCTGCACAATGGTTTGTTTGACCATAGACTGCCTATAAGAAGTGGACGTAGTCACCGTGACGTCACCCATTGGTTTGTGGACTACGGTTTTGAAGCCTCGACGTCAGCATTTTGGCCGTCGCCATCTTTGTATTTGGCCGTTGGCATCTTGGTTTTTTGCAACCAGAAGGGACACGACGGGGTGGAGCTAAGTAAAAGCGAGCACTGAAGAAGACATTTTTAGGCGACCAAAAAGGTTATAATTAACTTTCATGAACTGAAAACACACTGTGAAAGGGTTAAAGTTGTAAGACGAAAACAAGGACAACTCCCAGACCGGACAACGTAGGGGTAGCAACCTGTCAATTACAAGGTAGCCACGCCCTAAAGCATCCCCTGCTTTATGGTCTATTTGACTTTAAATGGGACCATAATTTACTAAATGAACATCATGCTGTATTGAAGAAGACTTGAAACTAGCGATTGAGACCATAAACTCATGTTTACAATGTTTACCGAGGTAATAAATCAAGTGAGAAGCAGGGTCATTTTCTCATAGACTTCTATACAATCTGACTTCGGCTTTGGCTCAGGTGACATTTATCAGCAGATCACTCCTTTGTAGGAGGGTAGATGATGTGTTCTGAGGTGAGGGTTCATATGCACACAAAAGGACATTATCATAAGAATGCAAAGCATGTAAATGAGATCCATTTAGACAGACTGACTGGGACTGAGTGCAAAAAGAAGCAAAACACTTTAGTGTGGTGCTGCCATGTGAGGGCAAGGTCTCATACTGTTCACTGTCTCATTGTTGAAAGTTGAAAGATGTCAACCATATTCAGATCTTACAGCATCTGGGCGACTCCTTAAACCACTTAGCAGTGAAAAATAATCTTGCTACCACGTGTCATCAATTTTCAAGTTCCAGAAAAAGAGATGTGCTGTTTCTTGTTGTCTACAGAGGAAGGTTTGTCGTCATAGGACATTTTAACCCATAATAATTAATTTTCACTTTAAATTGTAGACATTAAAAGGATAAGGCTGTTGATAGCATTTTTCTAAATGGCAGCAAATCAAAGAAAGAACAATGAATTGATCCTTAGTGTTGTCTGCGTAGTAGCCTGATAGATTGTATTCTCTGTGCCATAGAGCTCCATTGTTGTCCAAACACTATTAAAAACACATACACGAAACACACACTTACACGAAATGTGGTTCAGAGTTCTGAGAAACCGCAAAAGTACCTGAGGGTACCAATCACCTGGTCTAGATACTAGATGTTACTATTAATTATACAACGTATTAGAGTCTTGAGACGCGACATGTAGCAAGAGGCTTCAGTTCTGATTATGATTTAAAAAGGTGCGGATACGTCCACCGTTTTCCCACCAGGCAGATTAATCCTATGTGACAGATACGATGTTCCTATCTTTGGCATACAGCTGTCAAACGGAGGTCACGCCATTCATTCTTTGTGAAATCAAAATCAGGCAGATCGATAGTTCCCATCAGCCACCGAAGACTTGGCCGAGATGACCTCGACCATTGGCCTCGCAGCTCTGCGCGTTTCCAAGAATGCAGCTCTAAACCGAGTTTTGAGTAACGACTTAGTGAAAGATCTTACGTTGATTACTCTGGAGCCTCCGCTGGATGGTTCGCTGTGTGAACTGAAAGCAGCAGACCATCTGCAGGGCTCACCGGGGGGAATTGCATTACCCCCAAGACACGAGGACACACGTTGATTACATACAAATCCCCAAAGCGATCCTTCTTGGGTTACCTGTTTTCTTTAGACACAAATGTCATTAAGTGCTACCGTTTGGAAGAGGGATGGCGCACACTACAGACACCACATCCCCATGTTTGGGTGTGGCTGTTCATGCATCTAACCTAGCTTACTATGTGTTTACCTAGAGATGCTTAATCCAATAATAAAAATCAATTACAGGCCCACAATGAAAGGCGCAGCCAGTTGGAGAAAGTATGTATAATTACAGGTCGCCTATACAGGTATTGATTTTTAGATTAGGTTTGAAATGGGATAGGAATAATCTGATAATCAGCATCTCTAAATTGAATGTGTCCTTTGAGGTGCTATTGTTGTGCTATTAGCCTACTGCACACAACCTGTGCTCATCCTCAGCATGTGTTGAAAAAGTTGTTGAGAAGGAAATTCATTCCAGCGGGGTTCAGGTTGGAAACTAAGGGGTGAGTCTGAGTATTTACATTTCATACACTGGGATATACAGGACATATCCAGGAATCAGAAATAATCTCGCCTGGATACTTCAATCCAAATCACAACTTCTTTTCTATTAAATCTCAAACACAACTCCAAAAACTTCAATAACAGTGTGTTTCAAACCAGGACATTGTTGGCGGGCTTGAAGAAAAGCCTCACTGTTGAGGATTTATGCGTCTCCTCTCTGCCCTTCTGTTTTAAAAAAAATGAGCATTTTTAGCAAAAGAACAGCATATCTGACAGGCTCGAGCAATACATTAAAAAAAAAGCAGTTAAAGCAAGATTAATGATGTGCGATATTAAAAAATAGATGGGGAAATGCTTAAAAAGTGAATAGTAAACATGAGTAATGTTTGGCTTATCTTGACCTAATACATCACGCAACCTGAAAGACTCAGCAGAAAGTTACCTTAATTTATCCTCTCTGTCATCGCACTGCGTGTGTGGGTGTGTGTATTCATTTTATCATCAGGGTGGTATCTACCTTTTAGGACAGTGAGGTCATGTCCTCTGGATTCTTTTCTGGAAATTTAGGGCGGTTAAAAGACCTACGGGAGTTTATATTCATACTTGCAAACCTTGAGACCTCAAAAATAGGGAGGATTTTGAAACCAGAGCCGGGGGTTTGGGGGTCCTTCTCTTGACGTTTAAAGAATGTAAATAACGAAATACTGCAACAGCATTTTAGTGTTAAATACTTTCAATTTTACTTTAATTTTAATTTGTCCCTCTGGTGTGAACTTGTGAATATATGGCATAAACTAAAATTCATCCATTTTCATTCATTCATTCATTCATTCATTTTTTGCCCCTGCTTGAGTATTTCTTTCTCTTTGTATTCTCCATTTCTCTCTCCGTCTCTCATTCACTGAAGGCCTTTTCAGACACAACGCGACAACGGCGCCACTGTGCTCTGAAACCCATTTTTTCCAAAGACTTGCGCTGCACCACGACGGCTTTTTGCTGCACCTTGGATGCAGAAACGCCGGGATGTGCGCTGAATGTGTAACGGCAAGCGCAGCTCAAAGCGCGGCACGAGCAGGCTCAAGCAGCTCCAATCCGCGTCAAGTGCATTCCAGGAAACGACATTTGGTGTAGCTGTATTGTTATCCGGGTGGAAACAGTAGACTTTTAGAGTTGTAGGACTTCTACACAGTGCCAGAAACAGATTGTGATAAGGAACAATAAAAATGTGTGAAAAGTTGTTATAAATCGTGGGAAATATGGGAGATTTGTGACGCCGGGAGGAAACCTGAGTCTCCCGAAATTCAAAATAAAATAAATTTACAGATTGTGGGTAATTTATAACATGATTTCAGTACGTTAAAGAAATAGTTAAAACAAACATTTCCAGAAATGCACTTATTTGTTTTCTTGCCAAGAGTTAAATGAGAAGATCTATACCACACTAATGTCTGGAAGGTAAATATGAAGCTACCTCTAGCGGCTGGTTAGCGTCTAGCTGGGAAAGGTCTAGCCCGGCTCTATGTAATGGTAACAAAATCTGCCTCCTGCAGCTCTAAAGCTCACAAATTAACATGTTTTATCTTGTTTGTTTAATTTGTACAAAAATCTAAGTTACACGTTGCAATGTTATGAGGGTTGCGGGACTATTTTTATGTCAGTATTTGTATGGATTAAACAAACGAGATGAATTCATTAGTGAGTTTGAGAGGTGCAATACCCTATACTTTGGGGAATAAAGACATGTTATTACCTTTTTGACAGTAAATGTAATAAATCAAACTGTGATTGATTGATGACAGATTATCAGTCGGGGAAATGCGCACAGATCGGCTAACGCTGACGTTGAGAACCTTGAACACAAACCGATTTATCAGATTTTTTTAACAGCGTGCCTCAGTATTTGTCCTGAGTCTGGAAGTTTCAGACTTAAAGGGAACTTCGACGTCAGCCCCTGCAGATCAAGGCCGATCAAATCAAATTAGCTTTGTACTCCTCACTCTGATTTCTCTCCTTTAGACACTTACTGACTTTGCAGGTCTCCGGTATGTGAAGCAGAGATGACCTATGACAGAGTGTCAATATCATTTCTGCACCTTCAGCCTCAGCTAATTTCTTCCCATTCTGCGGACCTTTTAGAGATCAAACAGCCGCGGCCGTGACTGTGTGTGCGTCTAGTCTGGGTGGGGAGGAGGATGACGGAATAAGATTTTGGCGACTTGTTTTGATGACACTCATCCTGGGACCTTTCTTCATATGCCAGTCCGCCGAATGGCATTACACGTCTCTCTCTCCCAGTTTATTTGCCTACGCTCTTATCTGCCACATGAGAGGCCCAGACAACCCCCCATCAGGAGGCGAATGATAATTGTCAGCGCCTTTCCAGGAAGACGCAGGTAAGGGAAATGGTCTGGCATTTATCCCCCCATTAGTGTATTGGTCAAGCCAGAGAAGATGAAATCAAGGCTAAGGGAAGCTGGAAACAATCTGATTGTGCCTCGCTAGCAGACCGGAGTGTAAATCACAACCTCAGCAACTACAATTCTTTCATGAATAAGAAATGAAAAGCAGTGAAAGTTCAAATGTAAACTATTAGATGTCATGTTCACCAACATATGTTAATTGGCCTGCAGGGGAAAAGTGGCATAATAGCAAAGTGGGACATAATTGAACGCTCTCATTAAGTCACACATGTCGGTGGTAATCAGAGCTCAGCCTTTCCCTCTCCTGTAGTTATCTTAATCATGTTCCCCTGCCACACGTGCAACCTATATAAATGCTAATTGCTCTTTTGTAATTGTACACAATGCCAGACATTCCCTGTAGCAGTCCCATGAAGCTGCGGCAACCTTTGCGATCATACAGATAAATGACTCTGGTGTTAAGCTGTTCATTTGTTGAAACCTTTTCACTAAGCTGAATCAGAGAGCACGACATTATGCTGTTCATTTGGTGTAATGTGACACTCACGCAGGCGGGCCTCCACTGGTGTTGCAGTGGCTTGACCTTTCCAAAACTACTCTCCGGGGGCGTGTCTGTAAATGTCAGATCACTTCCTATTATGAGGAAAAAGTTACTCATGTCTTATTTCTTGTTATTCCACTTTTCTATAGAGCAGGTATATGTTACGGTGTGGCAGAATCATGTGCACAATTTTTTTTTTTAAAGGCCGTTACACACCGGCGGCGTTTTTTTCGTGCGATTAATTTTCACGTGAATATATTTTTTTTAACTGTTGTTTTTGTCTTAAGTACTTTTACACAGAACGCTAATATTACTCAGCAAAAAAAAGCGATGTAATGTTTTTTTTGGAACATGGTCGATCTTGATCGAGGTAAGTTGCATCTTTACTTATGAAACAACAACACGGAGGCTCCGTAGTCCGAACCACCACAGCAAACTTTATTACTCCTTTCAACCTTGACAAAGGCAGCGCAGACCAGATCCACTTCTTCCATTCTTACCTTTCACAATAAAAGCCCTAGACATATAATATTTGCAGCAGGCAGGTATTTAAAATTTTCCGTGTCGTTTAGTCGTAACATCCCTGGTTTGTAAAGGCCTTTAATCTTCTTAGGGTCAATCTTAGCTGGAAGGTAAAAGGATACAATGAGTATGAAGATTTGCTAAAGGAAGTTGTTAACCCTTAAAAGCTCTAATCCATGAGATTTTCATGGAATCGAACCTTATTTTTGATATTATTTAAAGTCACGCATTCACTCTGAAATAGACATTCAATGTATTTACATTCAGTAATTTCCTCTCTATATAGTAGTTTTTATTGGTAGTGGCGTAGTCCGCCATTCCCACACTGAATACAACATAAACACAAGGGATTCACAGAAATACGATGCATACCGCACAGTTTTACCTCATTGATAACAGCCTGGCTGTTTATTGTTTGCTCTCTTTACCCAGTAGGCAACCTCAGGGTCTGAAAAGTGAAGCCAATGCAGAAGTGCCTTAAACTTGCATTCTTTCTAATAGCCAGTAGGGGGCGACTCCTCATTGCGGTAGTAAGTGTAGCACCCACCCTCCGTTTTTCCCCCAGGTAAACACTGTTATCTCTGTTAGCACTTTCGCTGTTGTTTGCACTGTTAGCGCTGGTTCGCCGTTGCCATGTTGAGAGCCGTTGAGAAGCAATAGAAATGCTTCAAATTTTGTATTTAGCACCTTTAATGTATACATATGAGAGCGGTGTTCTCTCACCAAGATAGTGAATAATCATATTCCCCCAAAATGTAAAAGAATTCCTTTAAGAAGTTTTAATTTTGGAAAAATCCTCTTATTCCTCACTGTCTAGCAATATCATGGAAGGGTTAATGAATGGACATACCGGCCACAGGCCCAGGGGAACCAAGGAGTCCGGGGGTCCCAACCTGAACCTCTGTTTAAAGCGATAAAGGGATTTCTTGTTGAAAAACCAAAGAGCTGCATCAAAGTAGAGATGCCCAGATCTTTTCACTGATCCTCATCCAAGTCCTTTAATATTGAGTGTCTGTCAAACCTCATCTGATATTTATTTTTATTATATTTTTGTTCGTTTTTTTCCCCAACATAATAGCCTACAGCTGGACATTGCATACTAAGGCTACTAAATTAGCAAAGCATAAGACAAAAGCAATGAGCAAAAGACTATATTAATAAGTTTAGGTGCAGTTTTCAACCATCAGCAGCACTTTACAGTTGTGGTTAATTCATTGAATGTCACTGAAAGTGGAGCAAAATGATCCACTGCTGCAGAGGGGCGGCGTTTTACAGTATCTGCCTACGCCCAGGGGCCCATCATCTCACAATCTGTCCAAGGATAGTCTTATTCCAACTTCTCAGTGGAGCGAATGGTAAAATATTCAAACTTTCTGCCCTATTCCTTACCACTTTGTGTATCATTTTATACACAGTTCCTCACAATTCAAACTTACACAATCTTTAGAAACTTCAGGGTAAAAAAAAAGATCTATTGGTTTGAGCAAAGTTTGGCTGCACAGCATGAGTTTGTAACGGGTCAGAGAAGTTAAAGTGAAGTGAAGACTTCAACAAAAGCTTCCTCTAATGTCTGAGCTTTCTTTTCCAAATGGTGACTTATGTCTACTACTGCCAGGTCAGAGCCGGGCAGTAGAGGTGAAAACGCTGATTAGAGGGATGTTAGCTCCCCATGTGGCTGTTAGCAGTATCTCAGTGTTGCTAAATGAGTGTGGCCTAGGGTGAGGAGTGTGATGGAGCAGCTGGCTGTCTGTTGGGACCTTCAGCGCCGCTGGAAATCCAGACTGGATGCCCCTGATGCATGTCTCAGGCCACAGACACTTCTGAGAAACTCGACCAGATTTATTCCCCTCCCCTGCTGTGTGCATGTTTGTGTGTGTGTGTGTGTGTGTGTGTGTGTGTGTGTGTGTCTCAGTGTATGTGCTTTTTCATGCTTAAGCGCAAGTAAAAATACATGAATGTATTTTTCTCATGTAAGCATATGCTTCCTATTTAAGCATATGGCGTCGGCTACTTTGTGCATTGGCATGTGAAATGAGCTGAAAAAAATTCTCCAATTTCCATCAGAAAAATTCAAATTTTCTGGTTCCACTTCATTTTTTGCCCTTTATGAGCCATTCAATATATATAATGTACTTATACAAATGATACTGCTTTAATTATATTTAAATAATATTGAGGAAAAAATATTATTTTAGTATTAAACATGCTAATAGCCAGTGATGGAATGTAACCAATTACATTTACTCAAGTACTGTACTTAAATACAGTTTTGAGGTACTTGTACTTTACTTGAGTATTTCCATTTTCTGCTACTTTATACTTCTACTCCACTACACCTCAGGGTGAAATATAGTACTTTTTACTCCACTACATTAGTTTGACACTTCAGCAACTAGTTACTTTTTGCCTAATGATTCAAGTAGTCATTCGAAGAAGTTTGTGGCATTTCATTTCTCAGCACCGGAGGCTGCTGCTTGGGGAAAAAGTAGCCGAAACATCATGAAACTCTCCAATAAAACACCCTAGATTAATACAATATATTTAAGGGTTATCAGCTCCTATTATTCCTCAAAACGCATCTGCGATGCAGTTGGAGCATTGTAATTCCAAGGTCACAAGTTTTCTCCATTCCTCTAATGAGGCGTGCTTCAAATTTGAGGTCAAACACAAATCACGTCGAGAAGGCAGCGGGAAGGGCGAGGCAGGTGAAGACGCAGCTCCAGAAATGAGGCCAGTCTCAGCTGTTCGCCTGAAGACTCGAGAAGGCCAGGGAGATGTTGATCTGTCTGCGCTGAGAAAAAACATGTGTCACCTCAAAAACACATCCCTCCCCGCCTCCCCCCTTTCATCCCGCCGTGGCCACATGGAGACCACACACACATGATGTTCCTCACTTCCTTCCTCTGGATTACACAACGTGACCCACTTTGTTCTGGTTATCCAGATAAGATAATGTCATACTGGCGACAGGCAGTCATCATTTTCTACATTCCTGTTTACATGGATTTGCAATTACTGTCTGTTTTACTACTTTTTAAATATTTCATTCATGTATTTTATCCCTTATTTTAACTTAATATTTCATGTTTACACTTTTTTTACTTGCATGATCTTTTTTTTTTTTTTTTTAGATATATTTAATTAGCATTGTTAGAGGGAGCTTGAGACTTCAGATTTTTATTCCCAACGACTGTTTCTATGTAATTGTTATACATATGATAAATAAAGAACTTTTTTATTGTTTTTTTGTTTTTTATTTACCCGTAATCCCAATTAGTTACTACCAAGGTAGAAACATGTCACCCACTATCCACCAGGACACATCAGGTAGTTTTTAAAAAATAGGTTTTCCTGTATTCATGCTACCGCAAAACCACTGTATGAAATTAAAGATACATCAGCAGCCTAACAGATTGGTAGGTCGGGCGAGTGTTCAAGTTAAGAGTTGAAGAGAACAGCTTGAAGGCTAATGAGCCAGTCAAGTGGATATCCTCTAGAAAAATATGACAGGAGCTGCTCTCATCTCGGCGATGTGCTCAACTGAACTATGGCTTAATTCCTCTTTAGACTCACAGACCCTTCGTGGAATCTTTAGACTAACGAAGCAGAATAAACCTATTAACCTGTTGGAAAACGTGAAAAAAATATCACACCACCATGTTCAGCCTCCATCAATCTGAGGGGAAAAAAACCCTGTAAAAACATAGAAGGAGCAGTCAGGCGTGCAGGAATGTATACAAAAAGCTAAGTAGAATAAGTTCCTCTTTGCTTTTATTTCACTTGTCATTCAGTGTAACAGAAACAAATTGGAAGGTGTACGGCTCCACTGCTTGTTGACCAGTTTAATTGATTCAGTTTCACCAAGCATGCAGATTTTAAAATAAAACAAAGTGGATAAAATACTAGGCCATTTATCTCTGAATTTCAATTTCACTTTACATTTTCCACTGTCAAATGACATGTCTTGCAGATAAATGAACAGGAAAGATGTAAACTACCCATAGTTCCTTCTGTCTGTCATCTGTGCACTCAGCAGAGGTTACAACCTGCTCTGGAGAAGACAGGAAGAACAGGAAGTCGGCCAATTTGACTGTCAGGAAGCACAACTCATCGGTGCAGCACTGAAGTCATAGAGAGGTTGATGTTCAAAGCGCAGGACTTTGACACTGGAGACCAGGATTCACATCCGTAGTCTTGTGTGTAGTTTAGACAACAAAAGAACTGTGGTTAAGGTTAAGGAAAGATCTTTATTTAGACTAAATATTAATAAAGTGAACATCTGTCTCATGATTTAAGTCCCTGGAGACTTTCTGTATTAAAGGAAGACCAGGATATTTCCCTAACCTTAAAGAACAGTTGTGGTTTATTTCAACCTGCCATATTTCCCATAAACATGGCTATTGTTGGGTGCTATGGGTTGTACTAACTTTGCACTCGCCACCTCCAATGTAGAGATTCCGGAAATGGGGGACTTGCACAAAACAACGTATATAAGCCTCCTGCAGCTTTCCAAATAAACGTGATTTTTATATGAATCATTTCAAATGCTTGTCTCCAGATTGTTCTTATTCCCAATGCGTCAAATACTGAGGCTTTGTCACGGCCGTCGGCGTGTGATACCGCCGCACAAGGCACCTTTTAGCACCAATATGAGCCTCACCGGGCTTTCCATTAACTACAATGCAAACCCATCCGCGGCACGAGAGAAAATGCACCAGGAGAGACTGTGGTGACGTAGTTTAAAGAGAGAAAAGACAAAGTATGGGTGGGTGGGAGTGGAGGGGGATGAGTCCAACATACACAAGGCTTTTATCCAGGAGGCCGCTGTTCGTGTCCCTTGTGTTAAGATTCACTTTCACGTTACAATCAGCCGTTCATTTGTGTTTGAGATTGCAACCAACTGAAGCCTCTCCCGTGTGCCAAGCATGTAGGAGAGCTACAGTGGCCTCTCTAGAGCCAGCTGTTGTAAGAGCAGAGTGCTTAGAGTGTGTGTGTACAAGGCAAGTGAGTGGTGAAGCAAGAGAGAGAGAGCGGCGGTGACGGGGTGGGTAACGTTATCGTTCTGGGCTACTGTAGAAACATGGGGGTGCAACATGACGAACTCTGTGAAGAGGACTACGTAGATATAAACGGCTCATTCTAAGGTAGCGAAAACACAACACTTCTTATTTTTAGGTGATTATACACTAAAAGAAAACATACTTATTAATATTATATTCCATTTCTGCCAGTAGATCCCCCTTAAATGTTACACACTGGTCCTTTAAGTGACGCCAAGGGGCCGTATGTGACAAGTTGGGATGAGAACGTGTTGTTGTCTCTGAATTCTAATGAAAGTAAACACAGAAAGTATAGCATCCATGGAGCATCCATTATGGCTAACTGCAGAGTTGCCAGGTACGTTAATCAACAATGTTTCCTCATTATGTTGATAAAAAAATCTGGGTGGCATTGTTTCCCCCATTGCTAATTTGTGGTATATAAATGTAATTTCTAAGAGACAGGGTGGTTTGTTCACACTGTCCCCGAAGAGTTCCCTTCCTCAGATGATTCCAGTGTAAGTGATGATGGGGGATAAAATCCAAACGCCTCAGTGTGTGCAAAATACATTAAAGTTAAAATGAGACTCCAGCAATCTGAGTTAGATAAATCAAGTGGATATATATCCGAAGTTACAGTTTGTCTTTTCAAGTCCCTCTGACTTTAGAAAAACTGTAACTTTGGAAGACTTGATTTGACTCTGAATACCTCATATTACCTGAATTTTGTGTGGTTTTTGTGGATTTTGTCACCTATCGCTTACACTGGAATTGCTTTTGGAAGGGATCTCAGGTCAATTTCCACCAGGATACCAACAGCAATTTATCATTACTGGATTTACTGCTAACTAGCCATGATTGAAATTGCATAATTTGTCCAATTGCATCATTACCATTCAGTCGAATAAGGGATTCAGTCCTTTGCCG